>PVIY010042442.1:0-20959 GCA_004026745.1 Myrmecophaga tridactyla
AAAATGAGTATCCATTGTTCTCAGTCAATACACTGGGAAACAAATTCTGCATCCTCCCAGGTCCCATCAGTTGGAGAATTCTCCAAATTGGGGAGAGTGTACATTTGTTGAGCAACCAGAAAAAAAAAGGCAAATCACCACCTGTTCTCATTTGCTAGCTGTCAGAATGCAATACACCAGAAATGGAATGGCTTTTTAAAAGGGGAATTTAATAAGTTACAAGTTTACAGTTCTAAGGTCATGAAAATGTCCCAATTAAAACAAGTCTATAGAAAAGTCCAAATTAAGGCACCAACAAGAAGTTACCTTCATTCAAGAAAGGCCAATGAAGTTAACGGTTTCTCTCTCAACTGGAAAGGCACATGGCAAACATGGTGATGTCTGATAACTTTCTCTCCAGGCTTCTTATTTCATGAAAATGTCCCCTAAGGGACATTTTCCAAAGGTCTCTGGCTGCATAGGCTCAGTAATATAGTTTGGAAACTTGACTAGATTATCCCCATGGAGATGTGACTCCATCCATTCCAGGTGGGTCTTGATTAGTTTTCTGGAATCTTTACAAGAGGAAGCATTTTGGAGAGAGCCACGGGAACCACGAGAGCCTAAGCAGCCAGGGATTAATAGAAATGGTTGCTCCCACAAGATTGGATCAGGATTAAGGCATGGCTTTTCTATGGTACATAATCCTTTCAAACAGGCACACCACCATCTGCATGGTCATCCCAGCCAGAAACCTAAATGTAATCATTGATTCCTTCCTCTCATTTGCCACACCTACTGGTTTACCAATTATGGTCAATTCCACTTTTAATGGCTCTCAAAGCATCTCCTTCTCTCCTTCCCTACTATGCTAGTTTGAAAGGATTTATGTACCCTACAGAAGCCATGATTTAATCCTAAGCAAACTTTTGGGAACAACCGTTTCTCTTAATCCCTATCCAGTACTATAGGTTGGAAACGTGATTGGGTTATCTCCATGGAGCTGTGACTCAATCAATGTGGGTATTAAACTTGATTAGATAGAGACATGTCTCCACCCATTCTATGTGGGTCTTGATTAGTTTACTGGAATCCTATGAAAGAGAAACATTTTGGAGAAAGGAGGCAATTCAGAGAGAGCAGAGCAGAATGACACAGCCATGAGAAGCAGAGAGTCCACCAGCCAGCGACCTTTGGAAATGAAGGAGAAAAATGCCTCCCAGGGAACTTCATGAAGCAGGAAGCCAGGAGAGAAAGCCAGCAGATGACACTGTGTTTGCCACGTGCCTTTCCAGATGAGAGAGAAACCCTGACTGTGTTCACCATGTGCCGTCTCACTTGAGAGAGAAACCCTGAACTTCAACAGCCTTCTTGAACCAAGGTATCTTTCCCTGGATACCTTAGATTGGACATTTCTATAGAATTGTTTTAATTGGGACTTTCAATGGTCTAAAAACTGTTAACTTTCAACTTATAAAATTCCCCTTTTTAAAAAGTCATTCTGTTTCTGGTATATTGCATTCTGGCAGCTAACGAACTAGAACACCTACTATCACTTCTTTAATTCTCTCCTGGGTAACTGAAACAGGAATTAATTCTAAAGAGGTCTTTGCATTCTGTCCTCATCACTGTTCCCAGAGTGAACGTCCTAAAATGGAAATCTGATCATTTTTATTTTGTCTTTAAAAACTGACCCCCTTCCACATCATGGCTCAAACTTCACTCCTCTCCCTGTCTCTCTGGTACTGGAGTATTATTTCCCTTTATTTCTATGATATCAGCAAATAGCTTCATTGTGTTTTTGTTTAATTTTTTTCATTGGCTTTTGAGGTCTTGTGTTGTTTTTTTTTTTAATTGAAGAAGGTGTGGGTTTACAAAAAAATCATGCAGAAAATTCAGAATTCCTATACCCCTCTCCTTCATACACGCAATTTTCTCTACTATTAACATTTTGCTTTAGTGTGGTAACTTTGTCACAATTGATGAGACAATATTAAATAATTATTTAATATATTTAACAATAATTATACTATTAACTATAGTCCATAGATTACATTACATTTCATTGTGTTGTACAGTTCCATGGTTTTAAAACATATAATCGGTTTCTGATATTTTCTTTTGTATAACCTCCATGTTGCGCGCTGTAGGGCAAGAACTCAAATGCCTAGAACTCTGTAGCTGGCTGATACTTTGAAAATGTTTCAATGAATGGAAACTGGTTTAAAGCATCTGCAGAGAGAAGTCGACATTCCCTAAGAATAGAAGGCACTTGATCAGTGCATAGGATCTAATCTGCATGATAGACTAAAGGGATCAGAGACTGATAAATACACACAAGCTCATAGTCAGCAGGGCCCTCAGAGAGAGACAGGTAAGTGATCATATATTCATATATTCATACAGAATGCTCAGCACAAACAGAACACTAGATTTAAATATGATGTGCTTATAGACTTCTGAAAGAATTTTACATTTTCACTCCTTAGAAAGAAATTAACATGAAATGTCCCTAGAGAAACTATAGCAGGGATACTCAGGGACGGAACAGGCGCAGCCAGCTGGGCGCAGGCGTGGAAGCTCCACAAAGCCCCTCCTCATCCGGCCATTTCCCGCCCCCAGCACCCCTGAGCCGGAAATGCGGAGCGGCCGGAAGCTCGCGTGAGCATTACTTTCCAGAAGGACGCGGGCACCTTTAGCTCGGAGCTTTTGTGTAGAGGCCCCCGATATTAGATCATGGCGTTGGTTGCGCGACTGTGGCGCTTTCTCCCTTTGGGACGTGGCACCGCCCCGGGACCTCGGCTCCCAATGGGGGCTGCGGGCTGCCGCGGTGGGTGCGGCCCAAGGCATCTCCGCTGTTTTCAGGTACCCTTGTTGTCCTGGCTTCGCTTCTCCCCCTCCGCCCCCCACCGGCTGGATTCGGGCTTTCCCCGGCGGTGTGCAGGCTTGGTCTCGCGTCACAGTAGGCGATGCAGTGAATTGAGGGAGGAGCTCAGGGCCATGTTTACCAGGAGCGTCCCCCGTAACCGCGGCGGACAGGTTGCCTCACTTTGGCGAGCCTTATCTCTGTTCTGTGAAAGGGTTTGGGATACATCTTCCGTGGGGATCTGCCTCTTGTCCTTTCTGTGTGAAAACATGGCAAACATGAGGCGCAGGTGGGGGTGGATCCTTGACTGCTGTGCAATAAAAATTTTTACTTTCAGTGAACACTAGATGCACGAACAACCCTCACTGAGGCTCCGTCTACCTGACTTTGGAAAGTTGGTGTGGTAAACTTCAGTTACATATTTAAAGGAGATACTTTGTGCTTCTTAGGTCATATATATATATAGTAGGTAACAATGGACATTTATTCTTTGACATTGTGTACTTACTAAGTTGTCAGCTTCTGTTTTATGCTTTTTATATAGTAGTGGACAGGAGAAATAGAAACTCTTTACTACTTGATTTTGCAGACTAGAAGGGAAGATAGTCACTGAACAAATACAACAAGTGTTAAATGTTAGGAAAAACAAAGCGCAGTTGCACCTAATCTGAATTGAACGATGAGAAGGAGGTGAAGGGTTTGGGCAGAGATGGGATCCAAAAGATGATTAGGAGTTAATTAGATAAGGGGAAGATGGTGAGAAAGGAATTCCAGCTTGCCAAACCCAACCAACATCATTCCTATTCACCCTAAGGAACACCCAGGGCTCTATCTGAATCCCACAAAAGTTAAATGCATTAAAATTTACTTTCAGAAACTTAAAACCTTCAGATGATTTCTAGGCCAGATAAATCCTGAAACCCAGAGGTGCCACTCTTTCCAAGAACATTAACCAGTTCCATCCCCCACCTCATAGTGACATCCCTTTCAAAGTGGAAAAAGTTAGAATGGGCATAACTCAAATAGCTGTAAAGATTCACAGAAGGATCAGAGGAGGAGGAGGAGTTCGTGAAGTTAGGATTTACACAAATGAGTATGATTACTGAATCATTATACTGATATTTCTTTTTAGTCTTCAGTGTCTGAGAAGCTAGAAGGAAAAAAATCTGAAATTGTGAAACTGTAACCCAAAGCAAACTTTGAAATCTTTTCTACAGCTACTTGTTACAATGTACTTTGAAATGTATTGCTTTTATGTAGATGTTGTACTTCATGATTAAAAAAAAAAAAAGAATATTCCAGTAGAGAGAGTAGCATGATATAGGCCTTGAGGTAAGAAAAGGTGGTACTTTTGAGGAATTGAAAGAGTGACTGAAGCTTGGAGAGGAATAAATTGAAATAAGTTGAGAAGTAAGGCAGTGTTTTAGTTATTTACTACTGGCATAACAAATTATCTCCAAAGTCAGCGGTTTGAAACGACAAATATTTTTACTCATGACATCTGTGGGTCAGGAATTCTGGTGTGACTTAGATGGGTGCTTCTAGCTGAAAGTCTTTTAAAGGGCTGCAGTCAAGCTGTTGACTGGTGGTGTGTTCTCACCCAAGGCTTGACTTGAGTACAGAGGGGAATATCAGCTTCCAGCCTTCAGAGTTGTTGGCAGGCCTTTGTCGCTTACTCCCCCACAGAACTGCCTCAAGACGCACCAACTGGTATCCCCTTGGTCAAATAAAGAGTCCACATGAGACAATGTGTGCCAAAGATGGAAATCAGTTTTTTATAATCTAATCTTGGAGATGACATCCCTTTACTTGTGCTGTATTCTATTTCTTAGAAGGAAGTCAAGGCCAGCCTATACTTAAGGGAAGGAGATTATGCAAGAATATGAATAGCAGAAGTAGGGATCATTGGAGACCATTTTAAAGACTGCCTCCCAAAACCAGATTTTTTAAATCTTGTAAACCATATTATATATATATATCTGATTTTTTTATAAAGATTATGGTAACTCATCAAGAAGTTTTAAGCAGGGAAGACATTTGAGCAGACTTGCCCTAAAAAAATAAGTTTAATGTGAAGAACAGGTAGGCTGGAGGCCTGAGTGGATGCTGGAAACTGATAAAAGAACATTGGGGAAGGACAGGTTAGAAATGTGATGTCTTGGTCTTCACTGGTAGCTATGGAAAGTAGATGCATTCAAGGGGTATTAAGGATGTAAAATTAGCTGACCTAAAGATAGCTTTGGAGTTGAAAGGAAAGAGAAATAAGGAAGATTCTCAGGTTTCTGGCTAGAGCAATAGAATGGATGGTGATTCTATTTTCTGAGATAGGACTATAGAGAAAGCAGATGGCTGGGGTGGTTGAAGGGAGAGATAAGTTATGTTTTGGACTAATTAAGGTGAATGTCCTAAAATATACAAGTGGACTTCTGAAATAAGCAGTATTTGATAGGCATGGTGTTTAACTTCGGAGGTCTGGGAGTTATACAGAGATACAGATTCAGGATACATGGTAGAGGCTGAAATTATTAATAGTAAGATGAGAAGAAGGCCTAATACATATCAGAAAAATTCTAACGTTTAAGAGGAGTAGGAGCTGGCAGGAAGTTGAAGGAAAATCACGTTCCTTTCCATGCAGCAATGAGTTTATGTTTTTGAATTCCTTCTAGCTCTGAAGGCATGTAATCAATATTGGAAAAAAAAAACATGCTAAGAGAGAGCCTGTTACTTCTGTTTAGAAATATTTTGAGAAAGGCATTGTGCTGGATATTGATAGTACAGAGGTGAAATGATACATTCTGATTTTCTCAGACAGTATCTTGGAGGTGTCACTGATGCTTTTACTTGAGTTTTCAGGTCCAGAAACATAATTTTTATCTACTTTCTCTTAGGTGCACTGAGAGCTGCTTCACATTAACCAAACTGAAGAGAGATCAACTGATTATTAATCCACAATGAGAAATATGAATGTCAGCTATATCCAACAGTGCATTTTTTGCTCCTCTAAGAAGGCCAGAATATTATTTGCTGATCATATCAGCAAACGAATTTGAACACTCGTAGATATATAGTTTCCTAAAGTTAAAAAGTCTGCTACTACCATTTCTATTATGTGATATCCCTGCCAGAGCAATAGGGAACTAAGAGACTTACTAAGAAAATGTTAGTCTTTTCCTCTTCTTTTTCTAGACATTGTCTCCCTCTCTCTTCCCTTCCTTCCCTCCCTTCCTTTTCCTCTCTCTCTCTCTCACATACACGTTTCGTTTTATAGGCACAAAATACCCCCCCACGCACATCATGCTCTCTGCCCCATCCCATCTAGTTTTTACCCTGTAAATAAGAATAATCCAGAAAATTGAGTGCTTAAAAATTTAATCATGTCAAGATTAGTTTTACTACTTTGCTGTTGGTTTGCTTATAATCCAGTTGTATGCAATACCTTGAATATTCATGCTTAAGAAATCAAAGCCTTTAGCAAATTAGATTGTCACAGTCTCCATTCCTACTCTAGATACTTATCAGAAGTTCAGAGCAAGATGTCTTGGTCTTTATTATTTATCTGCATAATCATCTTAAATATTATATGTTATCCAGTTTAGGCTAGGTGCTAAATAGGAGCTAATTAAAGTGTTTTAGTTAACGTTAAAAAATATACCTATTTTGCTACATTTTGATGAATTTTAACTGATTTATGTCTTTACCCATTGGGGTGTAGAACATTTTCCATCACTTCAAAAATTTCCTGTGTACCTCATTCTGGTCAATCTTAACAGCCTAGTCAGGCGACAACTAATTTGCCTTCTATCATTATTATTAGATTTTTTTTTAAAGTTTCATATAAATGGAATTATACATTAACTACAGTTTTGTATCTGTCTTCTTTCATTCAGTATAATGTTTTTGAGATTCAAATATGTTATTTGAGATTCATATATTGTTATACAATACAATTCATGTAGTGGTAGTCCACTGCTTTTTGTATTGTTGAGTGTGATGGTTTGGAGCTGTGTACTCCAGAAAACATGTTCTTAAACTTAATCTGTTCCTGTGGGTGTGAACCTATTGTAAGTAGGACCGTTTGTGGAGGTTATTTCAGTTAAGATATGGTCCACCTCAATCAGGATGGGTCTGTTTGTTTGTTTAATATCCAGAATATATAAAGAGATCCTACAATTCAAAAACAAAAAGACATCCAATTAAAAAATCGATTGAAGACATGACAAGCACTTTTCAGAAGAGGACATACAATTGGATCAAAAACAAGAAAAGATGCATCTTCACTGGCTATGAGGGAAATGCAGATCAAAACCACAGTTAAATGTCATCTCACACTACTAGAATGGCCATTATTAAAAAAAAAAATTACAAATGCTGGAGAGGATGTGGAGAAAAAGGTACACTTATTAGAATGGTTCAGCTGCTCTGGAAAGCAGTTTGCAGTTTCTCAGGAAGCTAAGTTTAGAATTGTACGATTCAGCATTCCCACTACTAGGTATATGCTTAGAAGAACTGAAAGCAGGGACTTAAAGAGACGTTTGCACAGTGATGTTTATAGCAGCATTATTCACAATTGCCAAGAGATAAAAACAGCTCAAATGTTCATCAGTGCACAAATAGATATACAAACTGTTATATACATATTATGGAATATTAAGCAGCTGCAGGACAGAATAAAGTGATGAAGGACACAACAACATAGATGAATCTTGAGGACATTATGTTGAGCAAATAAGCCAGAAACAAAAGGACAAATGCAGTATGGTCTCACTAATATGAAACAACTGTAATGAACAAATTCTGAGAGTTAATGTTGAGAACACAGGCTATCAGGATAGAAAGAGGATAGGGTTTGGGCACTTCATGTCGAAGGAGTGAAGAATGTTCAACAGGGTTGATTGTAAAGATCCAGTAGTGGATAGCACAATACTATGTGATGGTTGTACAATATTGTAAGTATATTGAATAAAACTGAAGGTGACTGATTAAAAGAGGAAGGCTAGGGGCATATATGGCACCAGAATTAATAGTAGAAGGTAAGAACTAGGACTGAATAATATAGCAAATACTAGAGTGGACATTAATTGTAATTTAATGTAAAATACATAACTGACAAGGAGATGGTTTATGAAAAAAACAGTTATTGCAAATCAAGGTCTATAGTTAATGGTAACACTGTAGTGTTCTTTCATTAATATAACAAAGGCAAAATATATCAAAGGTAAATGTTAATATTGAGGGAGCTCTAATGGAAGGGTATGATGTTGTTGTTCTTGTTCCTCTTCTTTTGTCTTTTCTCCTGTTTCTTTGTGGAAGAAATGGCAGAGTTCTCATTTAGATTGTGGCGGTGAATGTATAACTATGCAATTTGAATCAGGGGTAATAATGTGATTATATTTTAGGGAGGTAGAATGGTGCAGCCCCTCTGGAGCCAGTATGGTGTTTCCATAGGAGACTAAATATAGGGTTGACACATGATTCTTCAAACCCGTTAGTAGACAAAGTCTTGGAAGAACAGAAAACAGAGATAAGAATAGGTATTTGCACATCAGTGTTTATGGTAGCATTTTTCATGGTTTGCAATAGATGGAGGTGGCCTAAGAATACATGAAGGGAAGATCAAAACATCATGTATAAATATGATGGAGTAATGAGAGGCTGCAGGAACGAATGAAGTAGTGTGACATGCAACTAGGAGAATGAACCTTGAGGACATTATGGTGAGTAAAATAAGCCAGAAAAAAATGGGCTAGTAATGTATGGTCTCACTAATATAAACTAACTATGATGAGCAAACTCAGAATTGAATTAGAGTGCATAGGTTATTAGGGGATAGAAAGCAGACATAGATGGGGCAAATGATTTAAGGAGTACAGAATGATCAAATAAGGCTCATTGTAAATGTTCCTAGACTTAAGCTCTTAGAGCAATCACAACCGTTCCCAGGTTTTAGCTGTGACTTCCAAATTCTGAAGTACTGTGCACTTTGTGTATAATCTGGTAGTTCCCTGGAACATTGGGTATCTGTGGGATTCCTAAGACTCAGAACCAGAGGTCTGCAGATCTGAAAGTCTGCATTACTCTTCACAGCAATTGTCAAAGAAGCTGAAAAAGAGATTGGACTATATTGAGAGATATGTATGTAATGGACTTGTTTGGGACGAACCCAAATCAAAGTACAGGGTAAAGGATGATATTGTCTGTATTTTCAAACTTCACCCTCTATAGGAGACCACATGAAATGAAGTTTATTTGGTCCAAAATTTAAATTTTCTGCAGTACACTAATATAACTATCTGGTCAGCCTATTTAAACAACCCAACTACATGGAACCCAGAATAGGCACTGAGAACCTATTACGCTATACAGATTAATGTTATACCCTAATACATTTCAGGGTGTTTTGGGCAGAAAACAAAAAAGTGCTTTCAAAGTCCCTTTGAAGGAGTGGGATAAAATGTGGATCTATTATACTTACCCACCTTGGGAAATCCTGAAACTCTCCCAGGCCTTAGGTCTTCCCAATTCAACAAGCCAATACCTCGATTTTGAGGCTTGCCCCCACAAAGCTTACTTCTGCAGTGGCAAAGCCAGTCCTGCATGCAATTATGCCTAAGAGTCACCCCAAAGAGCCTCCCCTGCTGTTCAGATGTGGCCCCTCTCCCTAAGCCAACTCCACAAATAAACTTGCTATCCTCCCCCCACATGGAACATGACTCCCAGGGATACAAGTCTCCCTAACAAGGTGAGATGTGAATGCTAGTGATGAGCCTGGCCCTGGCATCATTAGATTGTATAAAGTCTTTATGAAAAGGGGGAAAAGAAATGGAACAAAACAAAGTTTCAATGGCCAAGATATCCCAAATAGTGTTGAGAGGTCATTCTGGAGGTTTCTTCTATGCAGGCTTTAGCTAGATATTTCAGACTACGACAGTATGCTATGCTCCAACCAACAGTATTCCTGAAAACCCTAGGAAGTGCCCTCTGTTCTATCTAAGTCTCTGTAAATGCTTTTCTTAAGTTTATTTTCTCAGGCATTGAAAGCTTCCAGATTGAGAGTAAGCCAAGTAAGTCCTGAAATCCAAAGTTAACAGTCTCCAAGAACAAAACCCAGGTTCATTCCTCCACTCCAGAAAGCCAACACCCCTTTCCAGCATGAAGAAATTAAAATGTCCTTGCCTACATATCCCTTTACTGGAGGTCTTTATTCCTGTATGCTGCTTTAAGTTTCCTTTCAGTCTGAAGACATCCCTTAGCTTTACTGGTAGAGCGGGTTTACTGGTGATGAACTCCATTAGCTTTTGTTTATCTTGTAATAACTTAATCTGGCCCTCATTTTTGAAAGAAAGTCTCATCAGATAGAAAATTATTGCTTGGTAATTGTTTTGTTTCAGATCTTTACGTGTTTCAACCCACTGTATTTTGATCTCCATGGTGTCTGATGAGAAATCTGCACTCAGTCTTACTGAACTTCCTTACACATAGCACATTTTTGTCATGCAGCTTTCAAAACATTCTCCTTGTCTTTTGAATTTAACAATTTGAGCAATATATGGGTGTGTTTTCTTCTTATTTATTCTGTTTAGTGCTTTTTTGATGTGGATATTTATGTTTTCTTCTAAGTTTGAAAAGTTGTCTGACATTCTTTCTTTTTATATTCCTTCTTCCCCTTTATCACTTTCTTCTTCTTGGACTTTTGTAATGCATATCTTGGTATGTTTGATAGTGTCCCAAAGTTCCCTTAGGCTATTCTTGCTTTTTATAATTATTTTTTGTTTCTGCTCATTTGCCTGACTAATTTGAATTGTCTTGTCTTCGAGTTTGCTGATTCTTTCTTCTGCTGATTCTTTCAATCTGCTGCTGAAACCCTTCTGGGAATTTTTCATTTCATTTATTATGGTCTTCAACTCTAGTAATTCTGTTTAGTTCCTTTTTAAATTTCCTGTCTCTTTACATGACCCTCATATTGTTCATTCATTGTTTTCCTGATATCCTTTAAATCTTTCTCTGTATTTTCCTTCATCTTCTTGAGCATACTGAAGATCATTTTTATAAGTCTTTGTTCAGTATATTTACAATCTGCTCATTTGTGTTTTCTGGATTTTTATACTTTCCCTTTTGAAGTGCCTTTATATTTTCTTTGTCTTATATTCTTATTATTGGAGAAAGTCAGTGGATTCTTTTGTCTCATGCACTCAAATGACCAAATCTAGAGATACTAAGGTTTCAAAAAGAGAAAAAGTTTATTACTAGATACATAACAGGAGATTAGATGGCCTATAGGCCAAAAAATCTGTCTCCCTGAACTGCAGTAACTCTTAATAGTTTTATAGCATTAAAAGATGGGCAGGTTTTAGGATAATGAGCACAGTGACCTCAGATGATGTAATTCCAGGGTGGTTCTTAATCTTATTATTGGAGTCCTTTATAAGTGGAATGAAATTCAAACAGAGAGAGAAAGAAAGCCAGGGGAAGCAAGAAGTTGGAAGTCAGTAGGAACCAGAAGAAAAGGGAGAGACCAGGAGAAGTCATCATTTGCATTGCCATGTAACAAGAGAAAGCCCAGGACCAAGGATCACTGGCAGGCCAGCCCCAGAACACCAGTCTTCGGGAAGAAAGCATCACATAGATGATGCCTTGATTTGGACTTTTTCCTAGCTTCAAAACCATGAGCTAATAAATTTCCATTCTTTAAGCCAACCCATTGCATTGGAATTTACTTGAGCAGCCAAGTAAAACAGATTTTAGTACCAGGAATGATATGCTACTATTGCAAATGACAGAAGATTTGGAAACAGCTTTTGAATTGGGTATTGGATAGAGGCTGGAAAAATTATGACGTGATTGATAGAAAAAGCCTAGATTGCTTTTAAGAAGCTGTTGGTAGGAATATGGATGTAAAGGTACTTCTGATGAGGACTTAGAAGGAAATGAGGAATGTGTTATTGGAAACTGGAGGAAAGACTCTCCTTGTTTTAAAGTGGCAGGGAACTTGGTGGAATTGAATTCTGATGTTGGATGGAAGGTAGAACTTGCTGAGGAGATATCTAAGCTAAGTGAGGAAAATGTAGGCTGGTTTCTCCTTGCAGCTTTTAGTAAAATACGAGAAGAAAAGGATACGTAAACTGATCTTTTAAGCATTAAGTTAGAAATTGAAGGTTTGGAAAATTCCTAGCCTATCTAGATAGTTGGCTCTGGGACTAGGGCCAGAAATGGCTCTGTAAGTGACCTCCCTCAGTTTCTCTATGGCAAGTCCCTGGATAATACGGCTCCACGTGAGGCTTTCACTGAATATGGAACCAGTCACCATTTCCAGTGGAGGTCATTGGAAATGTAGTTATGCAGGAAAAAAAACTCTGGAAAATCCTTTCTTCTGATGGTTTGGATCCTTGTGAACTGCATGAAAGCTGACAAGGTTTTGTGAAATTTGTATGAGTGAAACCACTGCCAGCCTGAATTGAAAGGGACCGAGAAGGAATGAAGTGAAGGAGGAATTACTTTAAGGGCAGAACCATTGAAGCTGAGGTCTGGACTGAATGTTTCTCCTTGGGCTAAGAGAACAGTCCTACCTGTGTGTCTGGAAAGGACAGTGCTTGGACAGAGCAGGCCTTCCACCCTCCTGTTCTAGGAGAGTGCTGCCACCCAAGTACTTGGAGATGGTGGAGCCTGTGCCCTGCTGCTCATGGAGAGACTGGCCACCGCCCCAGTGCTTGGAGAGGGTGGGAACTATGCCCAGGATTTGCAGAGAGCCTGGCCACCATCCTGATACTTGGAGAGGTTAGAGCCTTCACCCCTGTGTTTGAGTAGAGCATGGCTGTTGCACAAGAACTTGGAAGAGGTGCGGCTTCTGCTGCATCCGTCCCGGAGGATGAAATGTCAATCCATAGATGAATTTCACACCTTGAAATCTAATGGGGTAAGCCTTGCAGGTTTTGGAATTGTTTGGAACTTGTGACCCCTATTTTCCTTCTAATTTCTCTCTTCCAGAAGAGAAGGGAGAGGCCATGAGAGGATGCCATGTGACAAGGAGCCATGGACCAGCTCCAGAACACCAATCTTTGGGAAAAAAGCATTACCTTGATAATGTCTTGATTTGGACTTTTTCACTAGCCTCAAAACTGTGAGCTAATACATTCCCATTGTTTAAGCCAATCCATTGCATTGGCATTTGCTTGAACAGCCAAGAAAACTTAAACACTAAGTAGTAGTCTTTTTTTATTACTAAGTAATTCCATTCCATTTGTATGATATGCTTTGTTAATTTTAGTCACCTTAATCCTTTTTTTAAAATTGTTAGTGCAAAGTGTGATATACTTTGGTGAGAATTAAGAAGTTTTTGTTTTAATTAAAAAACAATAATGAATTCTCACCTGCCATGCTAGAGACCCGGGTTTGATTCCCAGAGCCTGCCCATGCCAAACAAACAAACAAATTGAACAAACAAACAACAATTAAATCTTTAAAACTCTTCCAGTGTATTTGGCAGAAATTATATGAGGTCTCTTTCAACAGTATACGTGTATCAGGTATATTTTAATACTGCATAAATTATCAAGCATAAAATTATATAGTTCATAAGATGAATGAGAAGTTACTGAATGAAATGGGTAGAAATTAAACAGATGGGATAGATATCACCAGTTGTTGATTTTGCTCCATCCAGATTATCTGTATGAGCCAGAATATGTAGACTCATAAAATTTTATTTGGTTATAGATAGAAAATGGAAATCAGAGTGGTCTTAATACGAAAAGTAATGTTATTTTGTGTTGTTGAGATCCATTTATTTATATTTCAATGCTTTTCAACACTGGCAGCCACAAAATAATGCCTACAGTTTACAGAGCACATAGAAATATGTTCTCATTTGAATTTCTCAAGAACTGTAGAAGGCAGACCCAATATTGTCCCAATTTTATAGATGAAGAGCTAATATGAAGGGGCTTCATAGGTAGTGCCAAAGCCAGTATCAAAATTTCTTCCACCCTCTATCTTCCAGTTCTAAATCAGGAAATATTGAATATTTGTCTGCCAGGCACTGTTCAAGGTGCTGGCTGTACTAGAGCTACATTCTTGTGAAAAAAACACTAAATAAACTGATAAAACATGTAACATATGTACATAATATATTAGATGGTGACAGAGAGTGCCAGGGACAAATGTTGCAATTTTAAATACAAAATTAGGGAAATCCTCATTGAGAAAGTAATTGTTGAGCAAAAACTTGAAGGTTGTGATGGAGCAAGTCATGGGAGAATAATTTATGAGCAAAGGAAATAGCAAGTGTAATGATC
The DNA here is from genome assembly GCA_004026745.1 of Myrmecophaga tridactyla. Taxonomy (NCBI): domain Eukaryota; kingdom Metazoa; phylum Chordata; class Mammalia; order Pilosa; family Myrmecophagidae; genus Myrmecophaga; species Myrmecophaga tridactyla. Next base: position 14,134 of record PVIY010042442.1, read on the forward strand.
CTGAGGCAGGAACAGGTCTTGGGTTCTAATAGCAGTAAAGAAGTCCTAGTGGCTTTAGCAGACTCATCAAGGTGGAGAGGTAGGAAATGAGGTGTGATGGGTGATAACCCATACCATGAAGGGCTAGGTTGGCAAGTATAGACTTCTACTCTGAGTTACATAGGAAATGGTTAAAAGATTTTGAGCAGAGAAGTAAGGTGATTTTTATTTGAAAAGGATTGCTTTAACTACTGTGTTAAGAAAAGACCTTAGAGGGCAAGGCAGAAGCACAAAACCAGTTGACTATTGCCATAATCCAGGTGAGTGTTAGTGGTGCTTTGAATCACTGTGGTATCAGTGGAGGTGATGAGAAGGGTTTGGATTTTGGATGTATTTTGAAAATAGAGCAAAAAGAATCTACTGATGAATCAGATGTGAGTTGTGAGAGAAAGCAGAATTGAGAACTCTAAGGATTTTTAAAAATTGTTTTCATTTCTCAGCTAGAAGAACAGAGTTGCAGTGATAAGTTGCATGAATTTGCCATGATAGAGACACTTGAGAGAGGAGTGGGTTGAGAGAACAGTTGCTTTGGCTGTTATACTTAAGATTCCTGTTAGACTTCATGTAGAGATAGATTGAGTAGGCAGTTGGATATACAATTCTGAAGTTTAGAGAAAATATCCAGGTCGAACATTACATTTTGATGTTTTTGGCATGGAAATGGTATTTAGATGTCAGACTAAATGAGATCATTAAAGTAATATAAATAAGCCCAGGACACACTTGGGCATTGAGGTGCTGGAGATGAGCACCAAAAAGGGGAATGAGAAGGAGCAGTTATTGAGGTAGGAAATTTAGGAGAATAGCATTCAAAGCCAAGTGAAGAGTGTCTCAGGAATCAATGAATGTGTCAGAAAACAGGTCAATAGTTGGAAGGCCTTGGGGGAGGAGATGGATGGATTATAAATAGGCATGAGGAAAGAGAGGAAGTGCAGACAGTACGGACAACTGTTTTGGAGAGTTTTGCTGAAAAGGGGAGTTGGGAAATAAGACTGAGGGGGATGTGAAGTTAAGAGGAAGCTTTATGCGTTTTTTTTTTTTTTTTAAGAAAGAAGAAATTACAGCTTACAAAGATACTATAGCTTGTTTTTATATACGGAAATGAATTAATGGGAAAAAAATGCTCTATAAAAGAGAAAAATTGTGAAGAAAGGGGAGAATTGCTAGAGTGATAGCCTCCTTTGCCATTGGTCTTAAGAATCTGGCCATAATTATAAAAATTAATTTGTAAATCTTTTTGGATAGGTTTTTTATTTTATTCATTATTTTTTAAAAACTGGGTTTGTTGCTTTTGAAGATATCTTTATTTAAAACCATATGCGGGTGTGAGGGTAGTTCAGTAGTAGAATTCCCACCTCCATGCAGGAGACCTGGATTTGATTCCCGGCCCATGTACTTCCCAAAAACAAACAAGCAAAGAAACAAATGAAAAACCAAACAAAAACAAACAGTTGAACAAATTGTGCTGCAGTAAAGGGATATGCATGGAAAAAGAATGAAATGTGACCCCTACCATATAGCATACAAAGGAAAAAATACAACAAAACAACCATGTGTACTTTTTCTGCTTAGTAACTACCCTATGCAATATTCTTCATCTTGTCTATTCTTAAGATTGATATTTATTATGTAGTGGTATATAATTTTATTTCATAGAATTTATATTATCCATGCTTCACCAAATAAAATACAAGTCATCTAATCCAATATTTATCAATATGACTGTTTTTTAGGCAAACTACCACCTTTAGTTAGAATTTATTCTTAACGAAATTGCATTACATTGTGCTCTTTCCTTAAAAGTAGTTTGAAATAGTCTTAATGAAGAATTTGATGAAGTAAATTTTGAACTTCCAGTGTTCTTATGATTGAATTATTTGGGGATAGTAGAAAATTGATGTAAACTTTGCTTGGGATTCCTGTTCCCTCAAATTTTCTAAGTTTGGTAACCCTGACCATAATTGTTTCCTCAGGTGATAAGAAATCCAGGAACTTTCAAAAGAGGCCTTTTATTCTCAACCTTGTCTTATTTGGGTTTGGAAACTTACCGGGTCATTTCTCAGGCTGCTTTGGTTCATGCCACAGCCAAAGGTAAGCCTAAGCTAAATATCTGGAACACTTAACAGTTTTTTTTTGTCTCAATACGTAATAATGAAACTAACATTGTTTTTGACTATATTGTTTTCTGTTTTTCTACACTTGTCACTTGGATAGATTATCTTCCAGAAACTGGAGTTCCTTCAGTGATGAATGACCTATTAATAATTTTTATTTTTGTGGGGCTCTTTAGCTAAGAAACATTTTTAAAGGGTTGAAGGGTTGTGGGTAAAAAACACAAAAACAAACACCAAAAAGAATATGGCATAGAAACCATACCTGCATGGTCTAAAATATTTACTCTTTGGAATTTTATCGAAAACGTTTGCCAACTCTGGTTTATTATGATAGAGCAGTTCTTCAATTTCCCTAATGCCAAGGTATTTTATTTATAGTTAAAAAATACAACAGTCCTAGTATTTTGAGATAAAACGATTTGTTTATGAACAATGTATCAGTGATAAACTCCTTACCAGTTATCAAAGAACTGGTTGAAAATTAAAACTTCTATCAAATTTCTTATTTGCATAATCTGGGTGAGTAGATGTGTTTTAAGTGTTGCCATGGTTTTTAAAAAATTAAATTTAGTTAAACCAGTTGTATATGTAGAAAGAACCAAAATTTTAGAGTAATTAGAGAAATATAATCAGTATCAGTCCTAATTATGAGTTAAGCCTTTTGCTTTTCATAGTCCCCACTTTTTAATTCATCAAGGTGAATTTGAGGAAAGAGACAGAGATTATGATTTGCATAAAAGTTCTTATTAAAAGTCTGGTAAGTGAAGGATTTGAGAATATTAGCTAAGAATTACTAGTTATTGATTTCATTTATTCATGCCTGTCCTTTAAAAAAGCAGAGACAACTGAGAACTATTTTTTTTTTTTTTTAACTGGACATGAAATGGTTTCTTCTGGGGATACAAGTAGATGCCAACCAGACAGTCAGGACAGATATAATTAACACACACTGAAGAAGACAGAGAAAAAGAAAAGTAATTTTTTTTTTTTTTTTGCAAAGGATTATTACTTGAAATTTCTTTACTCTGGACACCAATTTGATTTTTATGGCAATGCAGTGATAACAAAGTCACATATCATTAAGTTTCTCCAGAGGGCACTGAATTGAAAAGCCCCTTTCTTTTAGAAGCTCTTACTTAAACTTTGGTCTTTAGCCTGGTTCAGGAGATTCTTTAGTCAAATGGCTGGCTTCCCTGAAGTGTCTGAAAGGAATGGTCTCTGAAGGAAGTTCACACAACCTGGAGGAGGAGAAGCATATCTTAACATCACTAATGTGTGTGACTTTTCTAAAAATAGAATTTTTTCACTTTCAAGAAATTCACAGAACTGGATTAAGAGAGAGAAACAGTGATTCTCCTTGGGAAGTAAGCGTGGTGTGCACCCAAGCATGGGCAAATTTGACACCACTGTCACCCTCACCCTTTACTAGAACTATTTTTTTTTAGCTTCTTTTTGTAAATGTATTATGGTCAAAGCAGAGGACTTGGTTTTTCACCAACCAGGTATGTTCAATGACATATTTTTGACAGTAACTCAGGTTTTTAAAGCTCTCTATCTAGAATTCACCAAAGCTTCAGTTCTCACAGAACTTTGTAAAATAGCTAGAACAAGCCTTGTTGTCATTATAATATTAATTTTTAAAAAGAAATTTTCTTTTAATCTTCTTCAAAAGTTGATGTGTTAAAGTGGAGATTAGAACCCCGTATCTCTTTATTTTTCTTTGCATGTGTCACTTTTCAGTGTGCCTTGGCATCATTATAGAAGTGATTGAAAAGATTTAAAGCTCCCCGTAAGCACAAAATATGACACTCTGAAAGGCAAACCCAAAATTACTTTTAGCTTTAATGACCATAGTCCATTTTTTCCCAAAAGTTTCTTAATGATATATAAATCATTGTATATCCATTACATTTAAAAATAATTCTAATACTCAAAGTATAACTCAATTCTGAAAAAAACTAAACACATTGTTTTATTATAAATTTTAATGAAAGGTGCCTTAGATTTTCAAATCCCTCTTGTATTTTCAAGCATACTTATTTAGCCTGCCTTGATTTTCTTAACTCTATCTTCTTAAACAAAAAGCTTCATTTTATAATTAGTTGACTAACATGTTCATATAATTTGTTTGTAAGACTATAGGCTTTAGCCCCTGAAAAACAATAGTTATCGATAAAATATAGAAGCTGGATTTTTGTTAAATTGGAAAATAATCCCTATTTTCTATTAAAATATAACTGTTGGTACTTAAAAATTTTAATTTTTCAAATGACACTCTTTTGTGTTTTGTTCTGCCTTGATCCTTAATTTTCATATTTTTTAGGAATTGGTCTTTAGATAATTCCATTCATCAAAACTTCTGCGTAGTTCTAGTTCTCTTTACAGCTACCTCATGTTCATTGAAACAATTAAAAAGTTTTTTTATTAATTAAAATTTTTTTTTAAAATACCAAAAAATGCCAAATGCAAACATTTGTAACTTTTAATCATTCTGTTCTACATATATAATCAGTAATTCACAATATCATCACATAGTTGCGTATTCATCATCATGATCATTTCTTGGAATATTTGCATCTATTCAGAAAAAGAAATAAAAAGAAAACAGAAAAACGTTGATACATACCATACCCCCCACCACTCCCCCTCACCAATCACCAGCATTTCACTCTAAATTTATTTTAACATTTGTTCCCCCATTATTCATCTTTATTCCATATGTTTTACTCGTCTGTTGATAAGGTAGATAAAAGGAGCATCAGACATAAGGTTTTGACAATCACACAGTCACATTGTGAAAGCTATATCATTATACAGTCATCTTCAAGAAACGTGGCTACTGGAAAACAGCTACATATTTTCAGGCAATTCCCTGCAGCCTCTTCACTACATCTTGACTAACAAGGTGATATCTATTTAATGCATAAGAATAACCTCCAGGATAACCTCTCGACTCTGTTTGGAATCTCTCAGCCATTGACACTTTATTTTGTCTCATTTCACTCTTTCCCCTTTTGGTCGAGAAGGTTTAGTCAATCCCCTGATGCTGAATCTCAGCTCATTCTAGGGGTTTTCTCAATCCCTTGATGCTGAGTCTTAGCTCATTCCAAGATTTCTGTCCCATGTTGCCAGGAAGGTCCACACCCCTGGGAGTCATGTCCCACCTAGACAGGGAGAGGGTGGTGAGTTTGCTTGTTGTGTTGCCTGGGGAGAGAGGCTGCATCTGAGCAACAAAAGAGGTTCTCTTGGGGGTGACTCTTAGGCCTAATTTTAAGTAGGCTTGCGCTATCCTTTGTGGGGTTAAGTTTCATATAAACAAACCCGAAGATTTGGGGCTCATTATAGCTTTGATTGTCTGCACTGCTTGTGAGAATATCAAGAATTCAATTTAGGGAAGTTGAATTTTCCCCCATTCTCACCATTCCCCAAAGAGGACTTCGCAAATACTTTTTTATTCACTGTTCAAATCACTCTGGGATTTATCAGAGTATCACACTGGAAAAACCAACAAAATCTCATGTCCTACTCAAGGTTTCATGTACTCATGGTGTTCAGTTAAGCTGTCTACATAAGTTATATTAGGAAATGCACTAGTCAGAATATAAATTTTGTACCAAATAAACATTTTTTGCTTTAGTCTCACACATAAGTTAAAGTTTTAAAATATGAATTGCCATCTGTTTTCAACACCCTGCGGTAATGACATTCCTTTGTTCTTTCCCATGCAAAAACATTTTTTAAATTTGTACATTTAGTCACTTTCATTATACACTCTAGGCATTCCTAGATTATACCATCTCAGTCTTTATCATCTATCTTTCTTTCTGATTTCATTTGTGCCCCCTGCCCTCCTCCCTCTATCATTCTCACATTCAGCTTCATTTAGTGTTTTAACATAATTGTGTTACAGTTAGGTAGTAGTGTGCTGTCCATTTTTGAGTTTTTGCATTCAGTCCTGTTGCACAATCTGTATCCCTTCAGCTCCAGTTACCCAATATCTTACCCTATTTCTACCTCCTGATGGCCTCTGTTACCAATGAAATTCTCCAAGTTTATTCGTATCAGTGAGACCATATAGTATTTGTCATTTTGTTTCTGGCTAATCTCACTCAGCATAATGTCCTTAAGGTCCATCCATGTTGTTACATACTTCATAACTTTATTCTGTCTTATGGCTGCATAGTATTCCATCATATGTGTATACCACAGTTTGTTTAGCCACTTAACTGTTGATGGACATTTTGGCTGTGCCCATCTCTTCGCAACTGTAAATAATGCTGCTATAAACATTGGTGTGCAAATATCTGTTTGTGTCCTTGCTATCATGTCCTCTGAGTAGATACCTAGCAATGGTATTACCAGGTCATATGGCAATTCTATATTTAGCCTTTTGAGGAACCGCCAAACTGCCTTCCACAGCAGTTGTACCATTTGACATTCCCGCCGACAGTGGATAAGTGTGCGTCTTTCTCCACATCCTCTCCAGCACTTGTCATTTTCTGTTTTATTGATAATGGCCTTTCTGGTGGGTGTGAGATGATACCTCATTGTGGTTTTGGTTTGCATTTCTCTAAGAGCCAGGGAAGTTGAGCATCTCTTCATGTGCCTTTTGGCCATTTGTATTTCCTCTTCTGAGAAGTGTCTGTTCAAGTCTTTTGCCCATTTTGTAATTG
>PVIY010042443.1:0-20958 GCA_004026745.1 Myrmecophaga tridactyla
AAAAAAAAAGATTGTTGCATGGAAAAAAGCAGCTGGTTCAGCATGCAACTCAGATGCATGGCACTTTTCCTCAAGACAACCACTGGACTTTGATTTGCAGCTGATGTGCTTTTTGTATACTTACCATTTGGTCACAGAATATTAGAAAGATGTGAACTCAAGGGTGAAGTCAATAAAAATTAATAATTTACATTGCTTCACCTGGCAATTAATTATTACAAGTACATGGTGGTAAAGAAAGGGAGTCCTTGCTTTGATTCCTGCTGTGATGCCAGAAGTCTTACACACCATTGCTTTGGCACCATCAATGCAAAGGTCAACAGTTGTTCCAGAATCAACCACGAGAGTCAATAAAGTGGTTGAAGACTTTGAATGTTTCAGTGCCGCTTGGGCTTGTCTTTAAGCATTCACATTAAAGAAGAATTCTGATAATTAGTTGGGGCTGATACTGGCTGAATACAAGCAAAACATCAAGTCCAGCTGATCTATTGATTTGTCCATTCGTAAGGCAAAAGTACAGTTCTGCAGACAAGGTAATAACTCAGCCTTCAAGTCTGCAGCTAAATCTTTAATTTGACAAGCTACTGTATCATTAGAAAGTGGCACTGCTGTGCTTTCTTTTGCTGACTTCCCATCCAGCAGGCATTCAGCAATGTCAGCTATACCAGGCTCCTGTGCCTTTCCCCAGGCAATTCAGTACAATAATTTGCTCTGTGTGGTACTGCAGTGGCTTTTTCATTTCTGAAAAGCTGTAATGATCAATTTTGGGCTTTTAACAAGCTCATCACATCTGCATTTAAAATATTCAATTCCTCTTTCTTTAAACTCTGAATGATCAGTTCCAAAATTATGCCCTAACTTAAGAGGTACCAAAAAGGTAAATTGTTAACATCTACAAAGCCAAGGGAAAGATAAGTTTTGTGTCATATTTTTGTTTTTATGTTCACAGTGTTTTTGATAGTAGATTTTCTCTTCCTATACTTTGAGAACTCTGCCAGTTTCATCTTTTCAGCATCTTTAAACTTACAGCATGTAGCTATGGACTAGAAAAGTGAGATTTCTAATCTCTAATGATCCATGCTTAAATATAATGAAAATATACTATATATTGTCCTTTATCTTAGAATAAAATATTAAATTCTAAAATAATAAGTTTAAAAATTTAGAAACCATTTTGAAAACTATTTTTAAATATTATTGCAAAATAAGACAACAAAGCATACCTACCTCCTATTGCATTTCCACATAGCAACAAAGAAAATGTCAGGATATTGAAATAATAGTTTATGGGATGATAATGAGGTTACATAACACTTAGCAGGCATAACAAAGATACAACAAGTGCACAAGAGAAATATTTAAAATGAACTGAATTAATCTTTGAAAATGCAACATATTTTTACCCTAAACCTAGGATCTTAGGAAATTCCAGAAAATAAAAACAACACACATTCCATTAGCCTTCAGATTATTGTGAAGATAGTTTGACGTTACAGACCCCTAGAAGGGTTTCAGGTATGACCAAAAGCTCCCCAAACCCCACTTTGAGGATTGCTGTGCTAGAGGAATGAGATAATTCACTGGAAGTGTAAGTGGTCTTGAAAGCAGGGCATGATGTGAGTAGGGGGCTGGCATTATGGTCGGAGCAAGGGGAGAACAACATGAATAAAAAGCACGAAATAGGAAAGCACAGGAGGAGTTCATGTTCAATCTGAGGAAACAGATTAGGGTTAGGGAGGGGACCAAACTGATGAGGGAGACAGAGGCTGTTTGTACAAAGCTTTGCAGACAAGGTAAGAAGGCTAGTTGTCAAACCATGTGTGTCTTAAAGACTGGGTGGAGCATATCCCACCAGGAGGAGCCCGTCAGACTCCCCAAGGAAGGGTTTTCAAACTTTACTGCCCTCCTATCCCCCACCAAGCAAGCTCCATGGCATTCCCAAGAACTTAGCACAATGTCTGCAAGCACAAAGCAGATCCAGAATAAACGCTGGGTGAAAGTCCTCTGAAGGTAAGCCACATTTATGATAGTGCATTTCATGGGAAAAAGCATCAGCTCTGCTGTCTCCAAGCTTTGTCCTGGGCACCATTCCATAGACCTGGACTCAGGAGCTGCTCTTTAGAACGTAATCTGGTGGTAGAGGAGCACCTGCAGTACATGTGGGAGTGGGAACAAGAGAAGAATCCTGCAAAGGTGGAAGAAAAGGAGCAGCCGGAGGGTAGGAAGTAAAGCAGAACCCTGGATTTTACAAGAGAAAAAAGTTGAACATGTACTGATTTTGAACTTGCTTGAGGCGGGGCTATGTCCTATCACACAAGGATCCGAGCACTTGGCCCCGCAGTTGACACAGAGTGGCCAATAAATAAACAATAGTTCAAAGTTAACTGACCATGAGCGCTGAGAAGAGGTTACTAGAGTTGAAGCACAGTAGCAACTAAGAGACCAGTTTCAGAAGAATGCCAAGGGAGGGTAAGGAATTACAGGAAGGCTAGGAGACAGAGTGGAAGCACAGAATATAGATTTGTCATTAAAAGTTTGGTGGTTAGGGGGAGGACTAGAATGACAGCAAGGATGAAGTGAAGTTCCATTTAAGGAGACACCTATGTGTAAGGGAAGAAAAGAGATGGCAATTTGTGACGAGGACAGACTCAAGATGTAGGAGAACAGAAGGGTCCATGACCCCTGACAATGTGGAGAAGTGAACGTTGGAAATAACGATCTCTCCCTTCAAAGGGAGAAGAAAGAAAAGGCAGAGCCAAGGAGAGAGATGCTTAAAGCAGGAAAGAAAAGCAGCAGTGAAGTTCACACTAATAAACTCAATCTCTGGAAAGCAGAAATATAGGATTTTGAAGAACCACTATAAGAAGTGCAGAAAATGGATGAGATAACAAAACCTGTTAAGACGAACCAAGTTGTGGTGGGTGGCAGAGGTCCCTGGCAATGTAGTAAAGGTATGACAGATAAATTGTGTAGCTCTCCACTATGAAAAACAGAGGGTTGGACTGAGGGTCTCAAACTGGCACTGGAGAGCAAGGAGATAACCAACCCCACTTCCTCATCTATTGTCAAATGAAGTAGAATGGGGCAAGAGTTCCGTGGGAGGGGTTGATTTCCAAATGGTCAGGAGATGAAAGTAGCAGGAAGGAGAAAACACTGAGTCCAGGAATGGGCCCTCCTTTAACGCTTTATTCAGTCTAATAGTTTTCCATAAGAGTGGAAGAATTTGCTCCTCACTTGTTATTTAAATGAACTTAAGGTAATTGTTTAATAGGAAAAAAAGGGGCAATAATTTAAATTCCATTAAAATCTTGGAGTAGTCTCTAGGCAACCAAATTAGAATGGTCTCTTATTGAATACTCAAGCAAATCCCATCCACCTTTTGAAGTTCCATTGATAAAATGTGGTGTGGTGTTTCTGGTTAAGTACACAGACTTAGCAGATACAGATTTGAATATCTGTGTTACCACCTGCTAGTTAGGAAATACTGTGAAAATTAACTGTCCCTCCTTGAGAATATTTTAGCCATTGCTTTTTCTACTGCAAAAACAGCCATAGATAACATGTAAACTGGTGGCAGGTCAGGTTAGGTCCACCAATAACCAGAGTTGGTAGATCCCTGCTCTCTAAGACAAAACTAATATCACTTATCTTCAAGGTTGCTGTAAAATTTAAATTGGTTCCTAGCTGTTTATTTCTTGGCATGTAGTAGGCACTTAAGAAATGGAAGTTTTATTGTGATTATTATTATTTCTATGTTTGTTCCAACTTGGATAATCTGCGATCACGAATCTATTGTTCTAAGACCTTTGGAAGAGGCCAGTAAGCTTTCTTAGTTGAAAATACTGTTTCTGGTGGAGAATCATACTGGAGGGAAATAGCAGGTAGAAGCCAAGGGTCCCAAGTTTGCAAGGCCAATGAGTGCTGTCCCGGGGGGCAGACAATCTCATTTTAAGACAAATTTAGATAGAGCTAAGATAACTTCACTTTGTAAAATGACCTAAGACATGATGTTTTGCCCTTGAATGCAGGTGCACGCCTTTCTCCAGGAGGTGGCAGCTGGGTCACTTGCTGTTTTTAACATTCAACAAAGACATCCATTTCAACTTGAAACCAACTGTTCAGAGTTGAAAAGCTTGGATCCTCTCCCACAGCGTGCTGTCTTCACACAAACTGAAGATACAGGTCATTACATTAAACTTTAGAGCAAAAAACTATGTCTCTTCTAGGGGTAGGGGGCTGCGGGAGTGGGGCGCCATGGCTTAATGGGTACGGAGTGTCTGTTTGGGGTGATGGGAAGATTTGAGTAATGGAAAGTGGTGATGGTAACATGATATTGTAAAGGTAACTAATGCTGCTGAATCGTACACTTAAAAATGGTTAAAAACATAGCACATTTTATGTTACATATATGTTACCACGAAAAAAAATAACAACAACAAAAATCTTGACAAATGTTTTTAGGTATTTTATATCATTGTTCCACATTTTGGGGGTCAGTTTGGGGCGATAAATGAAAACTGATGAGTTCAGTGTAAGGAATCTGCTCACCAAACAAGCCACATGGTACCTACTGAGTTACATCTACCCCCGCCCCCCCTGCCCCCACCCCAAATGCTCATCTCAGCCTAAATCCATGGACCTAGTCTGTAAAATAAAACTTTTTGGATTCTATATTACTAATGTTTAAAACACTGACTATCCAACCTATTCAGGAAAAAGTAATGATAGAAGTTGACATTGAGTTAAATATATTTATTTTTAATTTATAAATTAAATAGTCTCATTTGCTAGGGTTTAAACTGTTCTGAATATATAGCATCCGAAAAGATCAGTATTTTCTTGTATGCTTATCACTGAAAATAACTAAGTAGTAAAACATTTGCCTGAAAAGACGAGAAAGGACAAGATTGTACAATTCTATGGCATTTCACTATGAAATATTACGTCATCAACAAAGCAGACCTATCTGTCCACACAAAGGCTGTTAACAGAGGCAGAGAGGCAGGACCAATGTGGCATATTATCATCCAATGTGATTGTCACATGGGCTCCAACGTGAAAATGCAGGGGAGGGGGAGGGAGGAGGTGGAGAGATGTGCAAAATGTTTCAGCAACAGAGGATGCTGCTGCCACCACACTGGATTTAAGGTGGATGATATTGTTTTATGTTTTGACAAAAATAATTATGATCATGTAAGAAGGCACTCAAATTAATTGGGCAAGTAATTATTGGAATAATTTAATAGGCTATATTTTTGAACCATTATTTAACAATAGCTAGTATAGTAATAACTCTCATTTTAAATCATTATTTAACTGTGGCATCTATTTTTATAGTAGTATAGTCATATATGTAAAGAGTTTTCAAATGGCCAAATTTGTGTTTTTAATGATTCATGTTGAATCTGGATTATTATGCATGCTTATAAAGAAACTTTCAGAATCTCAGTTAGTTAATAAAAGACTACATATGATTTTTTTTTCTTTTTTTTGGCATGGGCAAGCACTGGGAATTGAACCCAGGTCTCCAGAATGGCAGGCGAGAATTCTGCCACTGAGCCACCATCACACCGCCCTACACATGAAACTTTTAAGCTGCTGCCATTTTGCACAGACGTTACAAATGAGTTGTAATTATATATTTACAAAGTTATGCTTGCCTACCAAACTGTCATAACATTTCCATACACGTGGTGTTAAGCTATGTTGTCAATGAAAACCTGGCCGTGAGTGCAGTTTGGAACTGCTCTTCTAAACTTTGGAGAGAAGCAAAGCAGTGGGGAACGGGCAGAGGCACCTGCCCTCAGGCTGCCTGCCAGTCACCCTGCACCCAGCCCTGGCAGAATCTCTCCTCCGCGGGAATAAGGGCTGGGTCTCTCACCAATCAAATCTTTGCCATGGGCTTGGACTAAGTCCAAACATAACTTGACAGTCTCCTCATATGCCAGGAAGCAGATTGTACTTGATTGCACAGATGTCACTGGAAATCTATGATCAAGTTTCAAAGGTGTGTGGATGGGGTCAAAATCTGGTTTGGTATCCACACAGGTTTAGGTTCAGCTGCTGCAACTGAGCAGCAGGTATGAGCTGTTTCAGAAGGGCTTAGGTGAGACAAACAGAGTTCACTGCATCTCAGCACCACTCAAGAGTTCCCAATGCAAAAACAGGGAGTTTTTTTGGTACAGGAGTTATATTAATTTTTCTAGGCAGGGAAGTGGAGGTTGCAAGGATGAAGAGATTATAAGGCTGATAGGTTATGTGAAGATAGAAAGTACCTCTGCTCCGTAACTAAAAAGGAGTCTAATAGGGTACACGGGTAGTTTAGTAGTTAGAATGCCCATCCTTCATGTGGGAGATGTGGGTGCGATTCCTGAACCATGCATTAAAAAAAAAAAAAGGAGTCTAATAGACTATTTGCTGCTATGAATTCATCATCTTGGGGTACTTAATGAGAGGGCAAGAAGAAAAACAATTTTATATAAACCTTCTCAGTGAGGTAGAATTTTCTCTTTTTTTCACCCCTCTGTTAACTTAACAGAATACAAACTGTAGTTAATTCTTATTTGGTTTCCCAAAATCGGTGCTCTTAAAAATCCATGTGATGGTAGGATGCTCGCCTTCCATGCAGGAGACCCGGGTTCGATTCCTAGACCACGCAACTTCCCCGTCCAAAAAAAATCCATGTGATGTAAGGCAGCAGCTGTCCATGTTCTTTCAGGAAAGCAGTACCTGCTTAAAGCATTTAAAAGTTTATTTAACGAGGTGAAGTCTTGGGAAATTGCACTTTGGGCAAGGTCTGCCAGCAAAATGCTTGGATGTTGCCTCTCCGGGGTGAGGGAGCCTGGAGTCCTGTGAGCGGGAGGAGGTGGCCTGGAGTTGGGAAGGTGGCCGCGCTCACCCTGAGTGGGGACCCTCAGCCACCCACTCCTCGGAGGGACTTGAGTGACACAACAGCACCAGGAAACAACTCAAAAGCCCAAAGACCCTTCCCAATGCCTAGATAAAATAGATACATGATTTTTTAAAAAAATGCTAATAACCATTTATTATTATATTTATTATATATCTATTTCTGTTTGTGTTTATTATATATTTCTTGTACTTTATACAGTCAAAGGCACTTATCATTCCAGTGTCAGGGCTTCCGGTATTGCAGCCCATGTGCTTGGGGACCATTCTCAGGGCAACTGGGATGTGGCACAAGCAAGGCACGGGAGGGCTGAACCAGCAAAACCACTTTGTTCTTAAGAAAAGGAAGCAGAAAAGATGTGGACGCTTAAGGAAAATGCACAGCCATGCCTCAACGCCCCTGCCGGTAGGAAAACGGCTCTAAGCTTGATTCTTCTGTATCTGGCTCTCATGCTTTTGCTTCCTCTTGCGGAGCTGCCGCTGGAGCTGGAGCTTGTTGGTGAAGAACATCCGCTTCCAGCCGATGTCCTCCGCCAGGGCCCGCATGTCGGGGGTGATAGTGTCACACGCGGACTGGACTATCTGCTCCCACAGTTGGTCAGACACGCACAGCTGTGAATGGAATAGTCAGAAGGGGGCTGCATTACAGCCTGGTCAAGGAGAGGACATGCAGTCACTCACAAAATCACTGTCAAACTCCGGCTGCCCAAGTCCCCTTTGGGGAATGGTGAGAATGGGGGAAAATTCAACTTCCCCAAGTTGAATTCTTGATGTTCTCACGAGCAGTGTGGACAACCAAAGCTATAGGCTGAGCCCCCAGTCTTGGGGTTTGTTCATATGAAACTCAACCCCACAAAGGATAGGTCAAGCCTACTTAAAATTAGGCCAAAGAGTCACCCCCAAGAGAAGCTCTTTTGTTGCTCAGATGTGGCCTCTCTCTCCAGTCAACACAACAAGCAAACTCACTGTCCTAGTTTGCTAGCTTCCGGACTGCAACACACCAGAGACAGATTGGCTTTTAATAAAAGGGGATTTATTTGGTTAGTTCTTCAGAGGAAAGGCAGATTTCCACTGAGGCTCTTTCTTACGTGGAAGGCACAGGTTGGTCTCTGCTGGTCTTCTCTCCAGGCCCCTGGGTTCCAACAACTTTCCCCAGGGTGACTTTTTTCTGCATCTCCAAAGGCCTGGGCTGAGCTGCAAGTGCTGAGATGAGGAATGCTGAGCTGCTAGGCTGTGCTACATTGCGTTCTCTCATTTAAGCACCAGCCAATTAAGTCAAACGTCACTCATTGCAGCAGACACGCCTCCTAGCCGACTGCAGATGTAATTAGCAACAAATGAGGTTCACGTACCATTGGCTTATGTCCGCAGCAACAAGACTAGGTATGCTCACCTGGCCAAGTTGACAACTGAATCTAACACACTCACTACCCCCTGTCTACGTGGGACATGACTCCCAGGGGTGTGGACCTTCTTGGCAACATGGGACAGAAATCCAAGAATGAGCTGAGACACAGCATCAAGGGATTGAGAAAACCTTCTTGACCAAAAGGGGGAAGAGTGAAATGAGACAAAGTGTCAATGGCTCAGAGATTCCAAACAGAGTGGAGAGGTTATCCTGGACGTTACTCTTACACATTAAATAGATATCACTTTGTTAGTCAAGATGTAATGGAGAGGCTGTAGGGAACTGCCTGAAAATGTGGAGCTGTGTTTCAGTAGCCATGTTTCTTGATGATGATTGTATAGTGATATAGCTTTCACAATGTGACTGTGTGATTGTGAAAACCTTGTGTCTGATGCTCTTTTTATCTACCTTGTCAACAGACAAGTAAAACATATGGAATAAAAATGAATAAGAGGGGGAACAGATGTTAAAATAAATTTAGTTTGAAATGCTAGTGATCAATGAAAGGGAGGGGTAAGGGGTAGGGTATTATGAATTTTTTTTGTTTTCTTTTTTTTTATCTTTTTCTGAATAGATGCAAATGTTACAAGAAATGATCATAATGATGAATATGCAACTATGTGATGATATTGTGAATTACTGATTATATTTGTAGAATGGAATGATCAAAAGTTAAGAATGTTTGCATTTGTTTGGTATTTTTTGGTATTTAAAAAAAATTAATTAAAAAAAAAACACTCCGGCTGCCCATGAGATAGGGCACAGAATGCTCTGTGTGCACGAAGATGTGCCAGACACACTTTCCGCCTCAAGGAGGCACCTTTGAAGAAAGGGGCAAGTGCATAGGGCAAAGCAAACTTGGTCAGTAGAAGAAACCAGGTCCTCATCTCATTTAAGATGCTAAATATGAGATATTTACATAGAGGACCACTGCATATACTACATTATATGGTCAATTTCCAGTTACCCACCTAACAGAGGCCGCAATGCTGTGGTCAGCCAAAAGTCCACTCCGTCCTGCCATAGACTGCATTCACTTCTACAGGTGGGAGCACTACTAACTCCCCGTGTGTTCATTTTATCCTGGGTGAAGCCAGCTCTCCCCAGCCCTGGGCTAGACAGTGGAGTACACTACAACCTGGTTGGGGGCTGCATCGAAATGAACCAAGCACCCCCAGCTACTGCCAGCCAGCCCATCTGCAATCCACCTGTCCACTATCCTGGTCCCAGGATCCCTTCAACAGCTTTTGCTCCAAGCCCTTTGTAAGCATGTCACCACACCGAGCACCAGAACGGACCACAAAGTCTGTCTCCTCCCTGAGCCAGTCTGGCACATGGCAGAGTGAGCCTTCATCCAGGAGGAGCCTTCTGTGAGATCTTCTCCTGCAGTCTGGGGGCGTAAACTGGGGGCCACAGGGTTAAAGATAGGCCAAGGTCATCCATCCCAATATCTGCACAGGACTAGTTCCCCTTTCCTCCAAGTTCAAGGACACCAACATTCAGCTCCCATTTATTCAAGATTTTCTAATATCCCTCTCTCTGTTGGCACCACTAATTATGGCAACATTGGCCTCCTCCTACTAAACACTATTAATATGGGAGCAGATTTCCTAACATGCCCCCAAATCCTTCCTAAAGTTAAAGCATCGGATATAATTATAAGTAGCTCCAATCTTTGCAATAGCCATGGTTTTCAGTGTATGCAAAAATATGAATATTTAAAGGTGCTGGAATAGTTGGTGTTACACATTGGAAACCTGGTACTCTAAGAAGTTTTCACACCTGGCCTTCTCCTGGGACCATCCTTCCTGGAGCATATGTGCACTGGATGGAGTCTTAACAACCCACCTGATCTCTCCTTTCATTCATTCTATTCCATGGTCAACAAATGGGGAAACCCAGGAGAGTAAGGAGCAGGGCCTGACGGAAGGCAGTAAGGATTCCAGTTCCTTGCACTAGCAGAGCCACAGCACGCTGGTCTGCTACTCTCTCTGCTCTCACCCTCTCTGATACGCCTCCTCTGCAGCAACTCCCAGAAGCCACTCATTTAACTGACTTCTCCTCAAGGGGGCAAAGAGAGGCAAGAAGCTGATGGGCCCCTCAAGATAAACAATACAGGGAAATAAGAGCACGGACAATGATCAGTGCAGATTACCTGCCCATGAATAACCAAGAGAACCAACTTAACAAATGATATAATAAAAATTCAATTGAAATCATTATTTTCATCATTTAAAGTTCCTTCCCAGGGGGCAATTCTACCTCTTAAGGAGAAGCAGACAGGCCTGGGGTAATCTCAGATTCCAGAACACTGGACCCGACTGTGCTCCATGCAGAGAGCAGCCAGGGTTTGGGGGCCTCGAGCCTCTAGAAACACAGACACAAACTGAAGAAGAGGAAAAGAAACTGAAAAGCAAAAAGAGCTGTGCTGCTTTTTATCCACGTGCTAATATCACACACTTTATTCTGAAGGAAAAGCCCTTGCTCATGGCCTAGTTATTTTTCTTTTCCCTAGAATTCATTATAACTTAGTGTACAACTTTTTGCCTTGAGCTGAAACCACTGGAGGCAGAAATACTGACATGGAAAGCAACAACAGGTGAGAAACCAACAGTAAGGGAGAAAAGAGAAAAGAAAAGCACAAGCTTCAATCACTGCAGTCTGAGGCCATTTCATGAGGGTAAGTTGTCCCACAATTTTTCAATAGCCCATATAGACAACATTCATTCGTTCATTCATTCACTCATTCAGTTTACCCATCCAAACTTTATGGAAGGCCTTAGTTTCAGATCACAAAATCTATCTTAGCTAGTTTCAGGAGAAGAGGATTGATCAACAGAATAGCTAATAACTCTGGAGGGAAAGATTCAATGTTATACAGCCAGGAATGACAGTAGCCAGATGTTAAAAGAATAAAAAAGAAAACAGAATGGACCTTTTCAGCAGAAACCTCATTGCTTCTGCACCCCGACACTCGATACCCAGGATGCTATGATGGCAAGGACCAGACACGAGACCCTGCCCCTTTGCTCCACCCTGTGCTTGCAGGAAGTGCGGGTCTCCCTGGGCATGGCAGTTCCCCACTTTGCTCACATCTTCCTTGCAAGACTCCTGCAGGAAGGTCTATTTGGCAGACCCTAGGCTATGTCCCACAGGCCAGTTGCAAAGGTATCTGGGAAAGGTAATTCTTTATCTTTTCCTAACCACTGCAGGACACAAAGGCCATTCCTTCCGGCATAAGGGAGTTGACATGGGTGTTGAGCAAACCAACGCAGTCTCCTCCTCAAGCTGACCTTTCGGCTATTCTCATCCAAATGCACTTTTCTTCCCACACTTTAGCTTCCAAATGACAACAGTGGTGACAACATAGTCCCACCTAACAAAGCAGCTCTTCTTCATACCATCGAAAACATGTTTGTTTTCAATCTTCACCACCAGCCCCTCCTGCTAAGTCCCCTCAGTCACTATAAACCGCTGGGTGACATTTGTTATCTCTAGCTAATCCCAATTCATCTTTCTATCCTATGTACTAGAATTATAGTCAGTCAGCACCGATTTTCCCTAGGTAAAGTAGTAGAAGTAGGTGCAGAAATATTTTTTACATATAACTAAGTGAGGCTAAATATACAGGTAGCTACTATGGCCCTGGGTTCTGCACCTGGTCACAAGGCAGGAGCTGGACTTATGACTTTGCCTCTCTGCTACCCATTCCATCTTCACTTTGTCCTCAGCCAGCACCGCAACTTGTCAAGGTTCTATATCTGATATTATGAACCAAACCTTCCTTAATTCCTCCAGGTTTGGGGCACTTTCAGGTTTTGCAGGTATAAGATGTCCTCTCTTCTGCCAACATTAGAAGGCGCCTGCAGGGACCTTCTGGCTTCCAGACACACTCTTCCCTAACTCAGTGTGGAGCAGAAAATCTGTTTCCCCTTCATAGTCACAATTAATGCCCCTTTTTGTGCAGTCACCTTAGGAGCCCCAAATAGCCTAGTAGCAATTGCAATTTCTAGTTCAGTGGCATCATTGTTGTCTTCAAATGAAAACATTCAGCATTTGGATACCAAGACCTTTAAACTAGTAAAATCCAAAGTTGCGGAGAAGGAAGCCAATACTCTCTTCAAGTTGGCGATGAAGTGTGATTCGAAAAGAAACTACTCCCACTTCTAACCTTTGTTTCTAGCTATGGAAGAAACAGGGCCAAATCCTGGTCACTGGGGAGAGCCTCCAACACATCCTGTAAGGCAGCACCCCAATTCTTGTACAGCTTTGCTCTTAGCAGATGAGGTAATAAGAGTCATGAATAATTGATTCCATCATTCTTTAAGGCCAGCTCATTATGTTACTTTATTTGTTTAATAAATAAATTTATTTATTACATCAAAATATCCAGAAGCAATGTTGTATGCATTACCAGGATGTTAAATAAGACCTTCAGTAAATTTACATAAGTATTGCTGGTGGGCAAGGAAGGCAAACCTATATCTAGAAGAGGTACCTAATCCAGGGAGGACAAAGATGAAAAGAGTCCATGTACCTGACTCTCATCAAGTTGTCAACTGGAGCCCCTGGTGGCGCCTAATTGAGGGCTTGGCATTAAGTCTCTTATGCGACTTAGTAGCCAGATTAATCTTAATAAGCAGAGGTGCATGACCTCCATCCTTGACTCCTGGATACCTTATGAGTCAGTCCATTCAGCAAACAGTAGGGTGGTATGGATAGACTCATCCATATATTTACTGAAAAGTTCCTACGTCCTTTGGTAAGCAGTCACATGGGGCACACATACATTTATCTTTTGGGCTTATTCCGAAAATTCATCCACATGCCTCTTTCTTGGAACTCATAATTAATCTCCCAATTGTATCATTTTTAAGACTTTGACCATCTAAGCAAACCATTAGCCTTCCCTCAGTAGAAATTCAAGAACTATTTCTCAAAAAGAGAATAGTTATTTGCAAGAGCAGGCATGGCTTTTGCTCTAACACCTGGAGGAACAAGCTACAGTTTTTCTACTGGGATATGCCACAGGTTTCAACAAGGATCCATAAGCCACAGCTACAGACAACTCAGAACCACTGAATCTGCTGGATAATAAGGAACAAATGGTATAGCTGCTGACACTGAAATCTGGACTGGCAGCTAGGCCCATGAAAACGGGCAGCTTTATGGTTTATGTGGTAAATGGATCCGAGCAGCATACCCAAATGTGGTATATGCTACCTGGAAAACTAAAAAACATCCACACAGTGTTGTGCTGCTTTATTACAGCAGGGAAAATAAGGCACTGGATCCCTAGATAATTCACTGAGATAACAGGCCTCTCAGTTTTGTGGGGTTTATTTCCAACTTCCTGAAATATTTGTCCCTTATCAAGATATCTAGGGTATCTGCTACTACCTGCTCTATCAGCATGCTATTATCAGTGTTGACCCACACATAATATCATAGGATAAATTTTGCTGTGATTTAAAAATCACCAACAGCCAGAGAGTTGACGTACTTCTGAGGCAAAATGCTGCTGGTGCACTGCTTTCTCCACCAGGTAAAAGCAAACAGTGTGGTATTCTTACTGGAAAATGCAGGAGGATATGAGGATGGCATGTCATAGGATGGTGGTAAGGGCGGAAGTGAGAAGTGGCCAGCTTGTGGATATTTTGAAGGAAGAGCTTGTAACACTTGCCAATGAGTAAGATGAGGGATGAGGAAAAGAGAGGAATTAAGGATGAGCTTTTTGGCTTTAGCAGAAGGGTGAATGGTGTTACTGAAGATTGAGAAAAATAAGACCACAAGAGAAGTAGATTTTTCTGAATAAATGTGTGTGGGAGAAAACCACAAGGCCTGGTTTTGACATGGTAAACTTCAGATGGTGACAGTACATCTAAGTGGAAGCATTGAGCATGCAATTAGTTACAAAAGTAGGGAGAGTTCAAAGGGGGCTACCTGAGCTGGAAACATATATTTAGATGATAGTTAAAGCTCTGGGATTAGATCATCTAGGTGTGACTGTGGATAGAAAAGATAGCCCAGGGAAGAGCCTTAGGACACTCTGCACTAAACACCCAGGAAATGCAAGTTTTCAGCAAAGGAGACTAGAAAGCAGGAAGAAAGCCTGGAATGATCACAAGTGTCAAATACTGCTGACATAAGATGAGAATTAAAAGCTGCTATATAAACAAATGAACAACACTAACACAAGGTGTTAATATGAGGGTGGTTCATGGGAATTCTGTATTTTATATATTTTATGCATGAAATTTTTGTAAACCTACAACTTCTTTAATTAAAAAAAACTTGATATGTAATTTACAAGATGATGTACATAAAACAGTAACTTGAGAAGAGCAATTTCAGTGGCATGGTAGGATAAATGTCTGGTTGGAGTGAGTCCAAGAGAGAAAGACTAGGAGAAGAGGAAATGAATGTTGCAAGCACAGAGAGCTCTTCTGAGGAATTACGCTTGAAGAGCAGAAGGGGAGGTGGGATCAAGGCAAGTTTTTCTTTTTAATTTATGTTTATATGCCAATGGAAATGATCCAGTAGAGAGGGCAAAATTAACGATGCAGAATAAAAAGGGAGAAACTACATGAGCGAAGTCATTGAATGGGAGAGAGGAAATGAAATCCAGAAGTGTT
The DNA here is from genome assembly GCA_004026745.1 of Myrmecophaga tridactyla. Classification (NCBI taxonomy): domain Eukaryota; kingdom Metazoa; phylum Chordata; class Mammalia; order Pilosa; family Myrmecophagidae; genus Myrmecophaga; species Myrmecophaga tridactyla. The sequence goes on from PVIY010042443.1 coordinate 14,953, forward strand.
GGTGTGATCACAGGTTACAAAATGGACAATTTATCAACCATAATGGAGTGTAGGGCAGAGCAAATGGACAGAGGGACAGGCATAGATAGAACTGGCAAAGGGACCAGGCAATTCTCTTAGTGTCATGAACGCTTCTAATTTCTCAGTAAAATAAGAAGCCACCACATCAGTTGAGTGAAGAAATAAGAGGGATGACAGTCTCTAGGAGAGAGAAGAGAGTATGAAATAGATCTCTTGAGGAGTGAGAGAAAGAAACTCAGTTCTTTAGAGAAAAGGTATTTTACAAGCATTAAGTCTATAAAATAATGCCTTCAGTTCTGAGGTTTTTGTCATGCCAGGAACATGTTAAAAATATGTTAAAAAAATAAATATAAAAAAAGTTAAAAATTTTTAATACAGTCAATCATAATCAAGACAACAGAATTTACTGTCACAATACCACCTTCAGATAAATGAATTTTGGCACATGCTTTGCTCTAGTCTGGAGACCCAGTTGGTGGCAGAGATGGTGGTGTTCGTCATACATTTCACCTGTTCTCCTCCATTTCCTTGTTCCTTGTACTTTGGTGGGGCTGTGTACTTAGTTCTGGCCAAAGGACTGTGAGTGGAGGTGACGTATCAAACATAGATTAACCGGTACATGACCGCTGTTCTGTCTCTTTTCTGCCAGTGGCTAAGGAGGCCACACGTTTCAGAGGGTGAAGCTACAAGATGGCGGCGTCTCCAGCAGCCTGAGTCCCTGAGCAACCGTGTGGAGCAGAGCTGCCCATTGACCCAAAATGAATATGACCTATGAGTGAAAAAAATATACCTACTATTTTGTTAAGCCACTGGAATTTGGGTTTTTGGGGGGAGCCCCAGTCACAACCTACAATTTAATCTATCCTGAGATAATTAGTGTGAAAGGTTTTTAATTTTTCTAGCATATTTGAAATATTTGATAGTATCCGACTGCCATTTAAGGGTGGCTCTGAGCTTTGGGCCTTTCTCAAGGTAACAACTGGCTCATTCTCATGGTGAAACTCATTCAAAATGGAGTCACCTTCATGTGATCCCATCAGCCGAACCATGAGCTGCTATAGACTCAAGCTATCTTCTGACATTATCTCTTCCATCGGCTTAAACACCATGCTTGGAAATTACTCATAGACAAATATTTAAAAGGTACATGAAAAAGAAATCTAAGTGATCATCATTATATAAAAAGACTTCAGTCTTAAAGCAAAATATTTGCAATAACACAGAAGTAAGACTAATGCAGTCTTTCAAATAGATTGGATAAAAAAAAAAAATCGAAATGTGTCTTAAGATGTCAAGAATCTCCATTTCAACCTTGCTTCCATGTGGCCAGGGGAAGAAGACAGTTTCAAAGCGATGGCCTGCCACTGGGGTGCTTACTTACCTGCTATAGCTTCCGTCTACTGAGGGGGAAAAACATTACTATACTTAACTGCATCTTATAAAAGCCTTTTATATTCTTCAGGCTCCAAGACAGACAAGTGAACTAGCAAACACACTTGATTGGAATCCTGGTCCTGCCACTTAATAATGAAGTGGACATATTGCCTAATGTCTCTGAGCTGGTCTCTTCATTTAGTCTTTAAAAAATATTTTTGGGCAGTGCAAAAAAATGGGTGGCTCAGTGGCAGAACTCTTGCCTGCCATGCCAAAGACCTGGCTTCGATTCCTGGAGCCTGCCTATGCCAAAAAAAAAAAAAAACCTATTATATATATAAAATAAAATATATATATTTTAGCGAGATACCTTCATGCACATACAGTCTATCCAAAGTATACAATCAATGGCTCACAATATCATCACGTAGTTGTGTACTCACTACCGTGATCACTTTTAGAACATCTACATCACTCTAAATCCTCATCTAATCTTGAATTTTGTCATCTGAGGAGCAGAGTAAAAGAGATTTAAGAACATCAGCCAGGGGGGCTACTGTAAAGGGTCCTAGATTGTAAGTTCTTATAGCTGTCACATACATTCAGGACTTGTAACGATTGTTTCTAAATTCTCAGATACTGAGCTGTTTGTATATAACCTGGTCATTTCCAGAAATTTTGAGTATTTATGTGACACCTGAGACGCAGCGTTAGGGCTCTGAAGCTATGAAAGTCAGCACTACTCCATATAGGAACTATTTAAAAAGTTGAAAAAGTGATCAGAATTTGACTAGAGAAATGAATGAAGCTGATCCGGATAGGACTAAGGTATATCAGAACACAGGGTAAAGGATGATATCGTCCATATTTTAAAACTTCAACTTCTGTGTGAGACCAAAGGGAGAGATGTTTATTTGCTGCAAAATTTGTATTTTGGTACCACATTACCTAATTTATCTTGCAGGGTCAGTTTATTTGAACACCATAAGTACATGGAACTTTGAATAGAGTGTGAGATCTTGTTCATTTGTCCAGGTTAGTATGATGCCCTCATACATCCCAGAGTAATTTGAGCAGAGAATAAAGAAGTATTTGCAAAGTCCCCTTGGGGGACTGGGGAGAAAGGAGGAAATATTCAACCTCCCCATTTGGAGAATTCCTGATATGCTCGCAAGCAATGGGGACAACCAAATCAATAGGCTGAGCCCTTGATCTTGGAATTCGCCCCTATGAAACATCTTCCTCTGAAGGACAGGCTAAACCTTCTTATAATTATGCCTAAGGGTCACCCCCAGAGAACCTCTTTTGTTGCGCAGATGTGGCCTCTCTCTCTAACTGTCCTCCCCCCTACATGAGACATGACTATCAGGGGTAAATCTCCTTGGCTATGTGGGTTAGGACTCCCAGGATGAGCAGGATCCAGCATATGGGATTGAGAAAGCCTTCTTAACCAAAAGGGGAAGAGAGAAATGAGACAAAATAAAATTCCAATGGCTGAGAGATTTCAAACAGATTCTAGAGGTTATCCTGGAGGCTATTTTTTTTTAACATGGGCAGGCACCGGGAATCGAAGGCAAGCATTCCTGCCTGCTGAGCCACCATGGCCCGCCCGGAGGCTATTCTTATGCATTCCATAATATCTCTTTTTAGTTTATAGTGTACAGGAGTGGCTAGAGGAAAGCACCTGAAACTGTTAAACTGTGTTCTAGTAGCCTTGATTCTTGAAGATGACTGTATAACATAAAGCTTTCACAATGCACCCTGTGTGATTGTGAGAACCTTGTATCTGATGCTCCTTTTATCCAGGGTATGGACAGATGAGTAAAAAAAATGGATTAAAAAATAAATAAATAATAGGGGGATAAGAGGTAAAATAAATTAGGTAGATTGGAATACTAGTGGTCAATGGGAGGGAGGGGCAAGGGGTATGGGATGTATGAGTTTTTTCTTTTTTATTTGTGTTTCTCTTTTTTCTGGAGTGATGAAGATGTTCTAAAAATGGTCACGGTACATCCAGAGTTGAAAGTCTCCCTGGCAGCTTGGGAAATGAGCCTGGTCCTGGTACCGTGAAATCAACCATGTCATCCTGACCAAAAGGGGAAAAGAAGTGTAACAAATAAGGTATCAGTGGCTGCTAAGTTCTAATAGAGTCGATAGGCTACTCTGGAGGTCACTCTTATTTATCATTGCTTGCCAAATCCCAATCAAAACCATTCCAGCCAATCCTAAAGAACACCTAGAGTGTTATATAAGATTATGCAAAGGTTGCATGCATTAGAGTAACTTTCCAGAAACCTACAACCTCCAAATGGGTCCCTGGACCAGATAAGTCCTGAAATGCAGAGGGGCCAGCCTCTCCAGAACATCAACTAGTTCCATCCCCATATCCCATATTATCGACAGCCCCTTCCAACATGAAAAAACTAGAATGGGAGTAGCCCAAATACCCTGAAAGAGTGGGAGAAAGATCAAAGGTGATGGTGGAGTTATACAGAGAAAGTGGGGTTTAACAAATGAATATGGTTGCTGAATCATTATATCGATATTTCTTTTAGTCTCCAGTATCTTAAAGCAACTGGAAGTAAAAACCTAAAATGATGGAATTGTAACTCATAGCAAACTCTGGAATCTGCTCTACAACTAATTGTTGCTATGTGCTTTGAAATTTATTGTTTTTTTGTATATGTTATTTTTCACATAAAAAGAAAGAAAAAAGTTGATTGTGATAATAAATGCACAGCTATATGATGATATTGTGAACCACTGATTGTACACTTTGGGTGATTACATGGTATGTGTATATATAATACATATCAATTAAAATTAATAATAAAAATGATCATGGTGATGAATAGACAATTATGTGATGATATTGTGAGCCATTGATTATACACCATGTATGGACTATATGGGTGTGAATATTTGTCAATAAAAATACATATTAAAAAAAAAACAGCAGAACATCAGCAAGGGAGGAAGGCTGCCCAGGCCCGGGGCTGTCTCCATTGCCTACCATCTGTAAAATCAGGACAAGACAGTCTCTCCACATTTCACAGGGCTGTTGTGAGGATTACGTTGTGTTATGTACATTCAGCGCTCAGCACACAGAAGAGGCTCAATAAATGGTAATTATTAATAAATGGTAATTACTATTTGGAAATGATACTAAACTTTCAGTGCTGTGAGGATTCGGGATAAGGTATGTAAAATGCCTGGAATGCACGTAGCTCATGAGCAGGAGAGGGAGAAAGCATGGCCTGATACCTTGCCCACCTCTCAGAAGACCCTAGGAAAAAAGGCCTTCTTGACAATTAACTAGAAAATGGACAGTGTGGTTCCAATAGTCGGGCATCTGGGGGAGCCAGGAAAAACCATCAGTTCACAGGATGGGAAAATCAGAAGTCAAATACAGGCATATCCAGGAACCACTTATTTGTGGACAGTGGATAATGTGAATGAGTAATTCATGTTCACAGAATTTAAGATCAGAAGAAACATACTTTCTCTTTTCCAATTAATCATTTAGATTAATTTGAGAGTCTGAAGTTTCAAATCATCCATACATCCCTTATCCATCTGTGCAGACACTTCTTTAGAGTCTATATTTTCCAGGCATGGGAGATACCAAGAGAATATTGAAGAAGAGAGATTCATAATTGTTTTCGTTTGCTAAAGTTGCCAAAATGCAATACACAAGAAATGGGTTGGCTTTAACCCATTGGTTATGGGAATTTATTAGCTTACAGTTCTGAGGCTGTGAAAATGCCTGGCATCATGAAGATGATACCAGGACTTCTCTGTCAGATGGCAAGATACATGGCAGCATCTGCTGGTCACCCCCTTCTCTTCAGGTTTCAGTCCTTCTTGCTTCTGGCTTCAATGGCTTCCTCTCTTTTTCTTTGGCTTTCTCCAACAGCTTATATCTTTCTCTCTGTCTCTTTCTCTGAATTTCATCCTCTTATAAAGGACTCCAGTACCAGGACTAAGGCCTCTCTGGGGCATGACTCAACTAGAATAACTTAATCAAAAGGTTCCACCCACAGTAGGTCTACACTCACAGGATTGGATCACTTTTAAGAACATGATCTTTTCTGGGGTCTATAAACCTAAAAATCCTCACAATAATTAAATAATCATAATATGCCCTGTGCTGATGATGGAATGTAACTAAAAAGCCCAAACTTAAGCTGAAGGCAAACAAAACCTTTATCAATTACAAATTTGACCATTCTCCCAGAGCTGGTTGTGTCCTTTCCCTCCAGATCCTGGAAACCAACCATGGAAATGGCCCAATCCACACTCTCACAGGTGCTGGCGGGGCCTGCCCCACCCCTGATGTTCTCTTGAGCAACCAGTCCTGGCCAGTGAGAGGTCAGTAGAGCAATAAGCTTCACCCTAACCCGTGGGCTTGGATGTGGCATGGCCAGCACCCCACCTAAGGGTTGAAGCCCTGAACATGTCAGAGACCGTGGTGGTAGGTCCAGGGTGCCTCTGTGGGGAAGCCAGCGGCCTCTCCTGCCTCTGGGATGGAGGCCTGAGCTGTTACACCTACCTCCACCCCCAACACACGCACACACGCACACGCACACGCACACACACACACGCACACAC
>PVIY010042444.1:0-20964 GCA_004026745.1 Myrmecophaga tridactyla
CCTGTGTGCACTTTGAGTAAGACAGGTGGCACCTCTGCACAGCAGAGACCCACAAATACTAATCTGCTGATTGTGCACTAAGATTTATGTAGATGTCCTGTGCACCCATCTGCATACAGCAATCTCAGGCTTGACATTTCAGCCTGAAGTGGTGCAGGATTTTTAAATGCTGGTGCTAATAAGATAAAAATTTCCCATTTCATAGGCTCACTGTGGTTTCGTAGGATTTTATTGCACATAGACCCTAAAGTCCTAAAAGGATTTGATGGATCAGCAATATTTTACAGTTTATCTAAGTCCGGCTAGGGTTTCTATAGTAAATTCGGCCACTATCCAGCCCGATAAAAAATCAGCCCAATGCTATTCATTTGGAAATCACAATAATAGGAAGAGTAGGGCTGGGGGAAGGAGAAACTAAGTTTATGATGCAGCTTGAAGAAAATGTCAAGTTGTTTTCAGATATTTTTAAAAGAATCCCTGTGTCACAGACTTTTAAATTAAGTCTCAAAGGGCATGGCCATTTAAAGCTCCATTTTTAAATAGTAGTATACTGATACATATTGAAACTCTGGGTGTGAAAGGAGACAATGGCACATGTCCTTAACTCTCTAAATGCAGTTCAAGTTGTGATTTTGTTTCCCTCACTGATTCCAAAGCAGATTGGCATGGAAACTGATATAGTTTAAAACACACACGTCCACTCAGCTAATTAACATATTTGAAAGTGTCTTCAAGACCTTTATTTGGGGCTGCACTCAGGAAGCAGCCCAGACCTGAAATCACTGTGGTAGTGTAATTATTTATCTCAGACATTAAAAAGGCTAGAGGTCTTCTTGATAATCACTTCAGGAAAGGTCATCTGATAAAACAGATTACTCTCCTTGTAGTTAGCTCACTGTTCTTTGAATATCTTAGAAGGAAGATGTTATTGAAACTCCTGTGTGTTTATTATAACCCCCCCCCATAGCCTACCACATCTAAGATTCAGTACTATGAAAAATCAGATTCTTCTTTATAAACAATGTGATTATTTTTATTGTAGTTCTTCTCATCTCTGCATCTTTCTGTTCTCCAGAAATATAGAAATGTTCAACTGTACCATTCTAATATGAAACCCCAGGTTCTATAATATTCTGAGGGTTCTTTCCATGTACCACAGGCAAACAAGTCTGTGTTATTCCTGACAGGCAGCATTGTCCATGTGATATTGGAAGAGGACGTGGGTTTTGGAGACAGGTATACCTGGTACAAATCCTGGATCACCTTTTCCTGCTTGATCTGAGGCAGGTTTCCATTTCTAATGTGTGGTTTCCTCATCTGTAAAACAGATATTCCTATCTACCACTAAGTATTGTTCTTAGTGGTAATTGAAAACATACGTGCATAGTGCCTAGCCCAGTGCCTGACTGATAATGGTGTTCAATAATGGTAGTTCATTACTGCTTATTTAACATAGGAGGGACCTGAGGATCAGAAACTGTAAGTAAGTTACCCGGTCTAGCAAAGAAAATGGACCTGAAAACAATTCGCAGGTGTCTAGTACTCCTAACCCAGTCGGGGACTTACTTAAATACTAAATGCGATCTTTAACAGGACACTTTATGCTGAGGCTAATGTTATCTATAAAATCAAAGACTGGACAACACCGATTTCTTAACAGAGGCAGGTCCATGGAGAGGCTTCAGGCTGTTAATGAATCCATCAACAGTTTTATCTCTGAATTGGGCTTCCTATCAAGGAGAGAGTACACTTCACTCAGTACTTCATCTCAGAAAAGTTGATTCCTGGACAGCCATTTTCTGGGTCCCCATACAAATCATTATTGCTTTGAAACTTTGCCAGGTGAGTTTTATTCTAAATAAAATCATTGCAATTTATATCTAAATATTTTAATGCAAGTATCATACTCAGAAGCCTAATTTCAATTTGATTTCTGATTTTAAAACCTGAAATTTTCAGGTATCGTATAGCTTGGACTTAAGAAGCCTGCATAGTATGTCTCAAGTTATAATAGAGTGATTTCCAGATACGTAATGTGGCTCCATAACCTTAACAAGGGATTCTGTTTGTGTGTGTGTGTGGCCTATTGATATGTGGTGTTTGGGTTCTCTTTTTCTTCAAGAATTCATTATTTCCAAGCCAAGTATTGCTAATAATTGCAAACTGTAAAATAAATTGCATCTTGTGTTTGAGTGAAGAAAGCTCTTTCTCAACTTAAATGGAAATCTCAAAATTCAGATTTTTTTGCAACAAAAGAGTTTAGGTTTGATTCAGATAGCAGCCGTTCAAGCTTGAAAAGGAGTTAGCACAGATGTCCTTGAGAATGATTGCACCCAAACACTGAGACAATGGCTGCTGCTTCTTACATTGGTGCTTTGTTCATCAAAGCCTCTTAGAAATTTTGTAAAGATACAGCGTTTAAAAAAGTATTAATTTTCTTTATTTATATCTTTATTGGCAATGCCTGATGATGAATATGTAGAGCTTAATTCAACATTAAGCTCTCAACCAGCCTTTTGAGACTTCCCACAAACAATGAAGCATTTGGCTCCAAAGTTTGCCTTAATCCATTCTAGAAAAAAATGTCTATGTTAGGCCTTTGCCAGTTTCAGATGTGGGGGAAAGAAAATGCCTGCTCATCAATAAAATGCTGATATCTTACTCTGGATATCAGATAGCCAGAAGCAAACATATAGATATAAAAGAGAACAATATTTGTAGTAGATTATGTTACAACATGTGGTTTAAGCACTCATCATCCAGGACTCTTATAGAGTGATTAACATTGTTGCTAGGCTTTGGTATGAATTCCCTTCCATTGTCCATTTTTATCTATTTAGATTAAGTCTTTTATGTGGCAGTAGTATCACACAGTAAATGAAATGAAACATGGTGGCTGAGTGCCTGGATGGATGGTCAGAAAGGGATTCCTGGAGAAAATAGGCCTTGACCTAAACCTTGAAGAATTGCAGACTCATGGGGAATGATGAACCACTCTGCAGATAAGCTCATAACTTTGTGTATCTTTTTCAAAGATGTTAGTCTCTGAGAGTACACTTCTAAAACTTAGATGTCAACTGCCTCTTCAGTTTTCTCTTCAAGTTCCCCAAACAAAATCCAGTTCCACAAAAACATCAATGAACCATGTGAAATTCACTGATAATCTTCCTTTAGAAAAGGGAAAGGTGGGGCATTTTTCATACTCAAATTAACTACATAAAAAATATTTCTCCACATCTCTATTTATCAAAGATTTTTCCAAGCTAGGCAACAACCTGCTGTGTTTTTGTTGACCTTTCTACCATGTATTTTGTCAGCCAAGTTCTTTTATCCCTCCTGAATTTATCCTGGCAACATAAAATTTCCTCCCTTTCTTAAAATTGACACAGAAGGCATATAGGCTCAACTTCAACTGGGAAGTAAATTTATCCAAATATTCTCTCAACGAAGTCTCTAAAATGTTTTCCATATCATCCAATATATATCCAACTAAAAAAGAAATTAGTACTGAAGAAAAATCAGTTTTATAATGTACAATGATGCAACTGTTTAGCCAACTTGACCTAAAAGTAGTTTTAGAACACCAACTCTTGATAGCAATGTAAAAAGGCAGTTGTCTACTATAGTGTCTGGCACTCTGGGTGTAGCAATTATTGTGAGAATGGGATTGACTACAGAGTTCCCTGGGAAAAATTCATGATTTCTTGTATGTCTAAATTAATCATGCTATAGGAATTCTTGTGTGGAAACTGGGTATTATAAAGTGAAAGAAGTTGTAAATCACAATTCTGAAATAGCAGGTGACAAAGATAAACTCAGAGTGCATTACTTACCTCCACTTTTATCTTGCTGGGGACAGTAACAGGACCTGATGTCTGCTCCTGTCATACTTGTGTACTTATCCATAGCCACCATACCTGAGTGCATCTCTGTGTCAGCCAGGCTGATTTCTAGATTGGCAATGCCTGCTGGGTGCTTAACTGTCTGGAACACAGCACCCAGCCAGATGGCCAGATACCGAGTGACAAGACCATTGCGGGAAGAGATGATTCCTTCAACACTTTCTTCAGTAAGACAGGCTCTGGCAAGCGTGTGTCCAGGACAGTGTTTCTAGACTTGGAACTCACAGTTATTGATGAAATTCTCACTGGCACTTAGTGCCAGCTCTTACACCCTGAGCAGCTCATCACAGGCCAGGAAGATGTTACCAATAATCATGCCTACAGGCGCTACACCATTGACAAAAAGATCATTGACCTTGTCTTGGATGGAATTTGCAAGTTTCAGGGTTTCTTGGTCTCGCAAAGCTTTGGTGGGGGAACAGGTTTTGGGTTCACCTCTCTGCTGATAGAACTTCTCCCTGTTGATTATGGCAAGAAGTCCAAACTGGAGTTCTCTATTTATGCAGGCCCCCAGGTTTCCACAGCTGTAGTTGAGCTCTACAACTGCATTCACACCACCCACATCATCCTGGAGCACTTAGATTGTGCCTTCATGGTAGACAATGAGGCCATCAATGACATCTGTTGTAAGAACCTTGATATTGGGTGCCCAACCTTTACCAACTTTAAATGCCCTAACAGCCAGATTTTGTCCTCCTTCACTGCTTCCCTCAGGCTCAATGGTGCCTTGAATGTTGATCTGACAGAGTTCCAGACCAACCTGGTGCCCTGTCCCCACAGCCACTTTCCGCTGGCCACATTTGCCCCCGTCATCTCTACTGAGAAAGCCGACCATGAACACCTTTCTGTAGCAGAGATTGCCAGTGCTCGCTCTGAGCCAGTGAACCAGATGGTGAAATGTGACTCTCACGATGGTAAATACATGGTGTGTTAGTTAGATTCAGTTGTCACCTTGGCCAGGTGAGCACACCTAGTTTTGTTGCTGCGGACATAAGCCAATGGTACGTGAACCTCATCTGTTGCTAATTACATCTGCAGTCAGCTAGGAGGCGTGCCTGCTGCAGTGAATGACGTTTGACTTAATTGGCTGGTGCTTAAATGAGAGAGCACAACCTAGCACAGCCAAGCAGCTCAGCATTTCTCATCGCAGCACTTGCAGCTCAGCCCAGGCCTTTGGAGATGCAGAAAGAAGTCACCCTGGGGAAGGTTGTTGGAACCCAGGGGCCTGGAGAGAAGATCAGCAGAGACCATCCTGTGCCTTCCATGTAAGAAAGAACCTCAGTGGAAAGTTAGCTGCCTTTCCGCTGAAGAACTAACGAAATAAATCCCCTTTTATTAAAAGCCAATCCATTTCTGGTGTGATGCATTCCAGCAGCTAGCAAACTAGAACACATGGCTTACTGCCTGTTGTACTGTGGCAACATGGTTTCCAAAGATGTCAGTGCTGCTGCCGCTATCATGATCAAGTGCAGCATGCAGTGTCCCACTGGCTTAACGTTGGCGTGAACTACCAGCCTCCCATCGTGGGACCTGGTGGAGACCCAGACAAGGTCCAGCGAGCTGTGTGTGCTGAGCAACACCACAGCCATTGCTGAGTCCTGGGCTTGCCTGGGCCACAAGTTTGACTTGATGTATGCCAAGTGTGCCTTTGTTCACTGGTGTGTGGATGAGGGGCTGGAGGAAGGAGGGTTTTCTGAGACCCGTGAGGACATGGCTCCCTTGAGAAAGAGTATGAGGAGGTTGTTGTGGATTGTGTTGAAGGAGAATGCGAGGAAGAAGGAGAAGAATACTAATACCCAGTTCCCTGGGCCCTACAGAAAGTCACATGACAGGTACTTGAGCTTCTACGCTAGCTAACAGGTATTTAAGCTCTGGTTAGATTGTTTTTCACTCTAAGATGTGATCATGTCTTATTTTTCCATGTGTACCTGTAAAGTTTTCCATCATGACTCAAAGTAAAGTTTTAAGAAAAAAATAAAAGATAAATTGAGGCATTTAAAAAATATGCCAACATTTATTTGAGCAACAAAAATTCACAATTTGCCCAACTCCAAACCCAAAGTCCTTAGGAGGCTAAGAGCTCTGCTTAGGGAGCAGAAAGGGGAAGCTTATATAGACAGGTAAATGCCAGAAGGAGGTGAGGAAATGTTCAGATTGGCTGACATTAAGTTTACATTTTACAAAGTGTGGGGAACAGATACACTTTAATTAGTATAGTGGGGTCCATTCTGATAAGCTAGACCAAAATTGGTTTATTGCCAGCTGTTGCTTATCTGTAGTTCTGTAGTGTACATTTCATTGTTCCATTTTCTCAGAAAGCCCCTGCAGGTCAATTGTTTTTGTCTTCTGGAAAATCTTTCTCAGAAAGGGATCCCTCTGGCAATGCCCAATTCAGGCGAACATTTTATTTTACTTGGCAAAAGGGATGCTAATACCCTCAGAGGAAACTTAAATGAATTAAAACACAAAAGCAATTAATTTAAATATCATAGAATACTCTTCAAATTATGACACTTGCTTAAGATAACATTTCTAGAAGTTAAAAAAAAATTCTTTATGTACACTTGTCTTGATTCAAAATTTTGGGGCAAAAACATTGATAACATACAGATTAGTAGATTTACTCTGAATTTTAAATCTAGGAGAAGTCTGAAATTCTTTGACTGAATAGATTATTCCTTATCTCAGCTTCTCTCTTGGAGTCGTTGTGATAGAATACAATAAATTAGAAAAACAGGTAAGAAGATATCTGCAGATTGAGAGGGAAATCTGTTTTCTTAAGTTGTTTTAAAAATGCCACACATAAATTTATGGGACTGCAAGCAGCCTGAGCAGATTCCTTAGTCCTTCTTTTGCCTTCAAGTTAGGCTGGGTGTACCTGAATAATACTCATCAGGCCAGAAACTATCTTTTTTTTTTTTTTTAAGTGAGAATTCCCCCCAAGGTCCTCCTTTATAATTGGATCCAAAAGCTCATGTTATCAGCCTGTTCTTCCCAGAACTCGACCTAAATGTGTGGCTGAAGCTCATTATCTCTCATCTATCCTCAGGGAAAACCGAGAACAACCATTGTCCTTATAATTACAATGGTCCCTAATGGAAGGCATTCTTAGAGACCAAAGCTTCCCACAAGGTAAAAAAAAAAAAAAAGAAAAAAGGACCACTCATGATCAGATGATCTGTTGCTCCTTGCAGGCAGCGTTCTTGCCTTCAGGTTAGTCTGGGTGTGCGTATAAAATACTAGTCAGGTGAGAAGTCACTTTTTTAAAGTTCAGACAGCACGAGAAATCATTGAGCATACGTGTGGAGCATGTGCAAAGGGGACCGTATCATTAGGAACATTTAAAATAGCAAAATATTAAATAACAATAAATTCTTGTTAATATAATCTGCAGCACTGTATATGCAGTTCACATAAATGTCCATTCTTTCTTCATTTCTGCTAAGCTGTTGTTTAAAGAAGAAAATGCACATAATATGGCATATTAGAACCGTATAAGAATTGAAGTAAGAATATCTATGTTCTAACCTGGGCTTTTTGATATGATTTTAGAAAAGTTTCTTAATCTCTCTAAACCAGAAAAGTTTCTAATCTTTCTTTGCATGTAAAATGTGGATTATAAACCCTTCTTTGCAGATTTGTCTTGACAGTGAAATCAAATAATGCATTTAAAGTACATCACTTGGTGTGTTCAATGGACATGGGATTTTCAATGAAGATCAGTTCTCTTCTTAAATATTAAGGAAAATAATTTGGTTGTTTGTTTAAAGTAGAAATAATTTATTTTAAATTCTCAAGAAATTCATTTCCTAATTAGTATCCTTCTGTCCAGACAAGCTTTTAGGTCACCCACCTTCCTTTCAATGTTTTGAACAACAATGACTGAATTAATCAACCTCCGGCCATTAGGAATCTGAGGCCAAGTGTTCTAGTTTGCTAGCTGCTGGAATGTGATATGCCAGTAACCAAATGGGTTTTAAAAAAGGGAATTTGATAAGTTGCTAGTTTACAATTCTAAGGCCAAGAAAATGTACCAATTAAAACAAGTCTATAGAAATGTCCAATTTAAGGCATCAGGGAAAAATACCTTGGTTCAAGAAAGCTGATGATGTTCAGGGTTTTTCTTTCTCTGCTGGAAGGGCACAGCTTTCTCTTCCAGCTTCTTGTTTCACGAAGCTCCCCAGGAGGCATTTTCCTTCTTCATCTCCTACATCTCCAAAAGTCACTGGCTGGTGGATTCTGTGCTTCATGGTTCTGTGGCATTCTGCAGCTTTCTCCAAAATGCTTCTTTTTTATAGGATTCCAATAATCCAATTAAGACTCACACAGAATGGGTGAAGACCCATCTCCATGTAATCAAGTTTAATACCCACATTTGATTGAGTCACATCTCCGAGGAGATAACCTAATCAAGCTTCCAACGTATAGTATTGAATAGGAATTAGAAGAAATGGCTGCCTTTACAAAATGGGTCTAGGATTAAAACATGACTTTTCTAGAGTGCATAAATCCTTTCAAACCAGCACACCTAGAGAAGTTGTGTCATTGCTTTAAGGAAGCATAATGGTGTGCTGGAAAGACCATGAGTTTTGGAGACAGACCTGGACTTGGACTGTAACTGTGCCTAAAATCATTTAACTGTTCTGAGTCTCAATATTCTTTTTGGTACAATATAGATAGTTTCAAACTGAAGAATTTTTTGTGAAGAATAATGTAGTAATATATGACTAAGGGAAGTAATTACCAAAGTAACGTATTCCCCACAACCTATCCTGAACGCTTCCCTGCTCCCTATATTCCTATCCACAACAAACTTCTTCCCAATCACACACTGCTGATTTTTGGGTAATTAATCCCATGCATATAGAGAGGGTGTATGAACTGGACCTGGGCAACCAGTATAAGAATAATTTGGGGAGATTACTGGCCTACCCCCACATATACTTAATTCACATCTCCAAAGGAGGGGCCTATAGTCTATCTGTTAAATATCTTCCTGATGCTTAGTTAAATTTGAAAAGAAAAAAAAAAAACTGCCCTGGCCCATTGCTCTTTCATCGACTCCCACTGCACAATTACTGGAAAACCCAATAAAAATACTCTTATAGTTGTAAAAATATTATATTTTCAAGTCCCTTGTGCCTGCATCAGCCTTAGAGCAGAATTCCAAATGGAAGAAAACTGCAGGTATCACACCATTTACAGAAACCTCTTAAAGTTGTCAGGAAGAATGACTGTCAAGTTGGACCAAGTAAGATTTGAATGGTAGTCAGAAAAGCAAAAGGCCCTGGGCTATTCTGCCAAGGTACCAAGTCCCATTTTCCTCACGCTATAATAAGTTTTCAGTGAGACAATTTGGAAAAACCAGTCTGTTCTTTGAAATGAAGTGTAGTTTGAAATATGTAAGACAATACAAACTATTTTTATTCAGAATGTACTCTACTGAACGTAGTGTACTAGAGTGCAAAACGACATACACTCTGCTTCTGATGTTAGGTTTCCATTGGAATTTTTTTGGTGGGGGGGTGGTGTGCATGGTCTGGGAATCGAACCCAGGTCACCTGCATGAAAGGCGAGCATTCTACCACTGAACCACCCATGCACCCTCCATTGGGTTTTATTATTTATTTTTTCCTTTACACTTATCTGTGGTTTTTAACATATGGATATGCTAAGATACTGGAGCAGAAGTTACATGAAGCTGCATTAATATAGAAGAGATGGTTGTGTTCTTACTTTTTGGTCAGTTTAAGTGAATGACAATTTTAACTTCTGATAAGAAAAAAAGCCAATGCATATATATATGTATATATATTTTACCTTTTTGAAATCTAATATAGTATATTGTAATAAATGACAATATTGAAATGTGAGATGAAGAAACAATTTTCAAAGTTATTCAAGTAATACACTCCTGGGTCTCTCAGTAATCTCAAACGTGTCTTTTGCCAATGAGGATTTTGCTGAAGTTTCAGATTCAAAATTTAGTCATCATTTAAAGTAAAAAAATTGCACTCAGTAGGAAAATTTCATTAAAAACATTATTCTGGAAAACTTTACAGCCTGAATAAAACACTGAAGTTAGGTATAGTCTACAAAGTACAGGTTATAAAATTAACATGTTTTCAGGAAGTTCTTATACTCTTTTCTTTTTAATTATGAGATTTTCTCATTATGCTGTTCTATTTAAGCATCACTATAATTGACTTGCAAATTAAAATAACAGTGACAAATACAGATTAGGGTGCCTGTGTTTATGAATGACTATTTGTATAGAGAACCTCTTTGAGCAATTTATCTAGTGAGGGATATGCTTGGTTGCAAAGAAAATTAAACATCTGAGTTTCAGTGCAGATGTGAAAGAGATTTGTTCCTTGAGCCCAGAGTCCTAATCATATCAATGCATGTTATGTCTTCCAGCTTTATTTTTCTCTGGTCCTATTCCTTACATGAAGCTAAGACATGAATTAAGTTAGATTTCCATAAAAGGCATTTTATATATAACTCACAATACATCTTCCCAATAAGCTACATGCTACCTTGCAAGTTCAGAAGAGCCTAAATGAAACTTGTGATGCATTGATAATAGAGAAATTTCAGTGGCCTGTTCCACTTTAAATAATAGCAAAGTGAGCCATCAGAGGACCTGGATATGAAGGATTCTTTCTCTCTGTGCAACCATAGCCTGTTATTATGCCACTTTCATGCAGATTTCCATTATAAAATCCTCACTGGTATTCTACTGTGAAATTGTTCTGTGCAGTAAGAAATTGAAGAAATATGAGCATACAAAGTGTTTAGAAGTATCCTTTGTGCAAGTAGTCAACACATACAATCAAAGACAGTCCTAAAACATTAGAGAGAAGGAAGATCATTTTGAAGCATTTATTTTGCAGAGAACCACAGCTCTTATATGTGTCACAACGTCTTCCTGGGTATGGGTGGTTTTCAATAGTGAACACTAAGAATCAGGGTGGGTTTACTAAGAGCAAGCCAGATGAGGCTAATGAGTGTTTCTTTTGGAGAAAAGTTGGGGGATTAACAGATAATAAATAATCATCTTACTAGCACAACACTTCACAAGACCTTTTATGAAATTCTTAGATGGCAAGATGGATGAACAATATGACAGATAAAGCAGTGATTAATACTATACATAATAGTATTATTAATACATAATAGTATTTTTAAAAAATTCATATTCATGATATTAATTTTCTTTAAAATATTATTAAAAGATAAAAAAATGACTCCTTAAAAAAATATTAAGCAAACTTACCAGGGTGGTGTGTAGATATGAGTAAGAAATTAGATTGTATAACTTCTGAAGATTTTTTCAACTATGAAATTTTATGAAAAAAATATATAACCAAACTTTGCTTTAAACAGAGAAATGGAATTCAAAAGGATTAAGTTGCTAAAGGTTTTGGACCAGAACCTATGCCTTTGAGGCAGTCAAAGGCATGGCAGAATAGGCCCACCTGTTGGAATCTGAACAAATAGGTAAATATATATTTTAGCCATAAATGATATTTTAATTGTGTTGATGAAGCAACAAAAGAAAATTTAATAACAAGTACATCAAAAAAAAGAGAAAAAAGCACATCAACGGCTCTTCACAGTTCATTTGGCCATGAGTGAAAAAAGAATCATTTCCATTCTTGATTGGAGTTGCTTCCTTCGTACCTTATCTGTGTATATTATTCTAGAATCCATTTAAGAAAACATTTCAAATGTTACTTTGTAAAACCACCATATGGGGCCTAAGGCCTCTTGCCTGATCATATCCCATTGAGCCAGTTGTCTCTTCTGGCTAACATTCTATTCACCTTTCATTTCTTTATCTCATGGATATCAAGAACTTGGCTCATTTTCTTGCCTTCTGGCTATAACCATCTGCCCTTCCACCTGGACTCCTTGCCCTATGGACCATCCCTAACACAGTTTACCAATTTCTCCATCAGTCTACTCCTTCCAAAAAGACATTCCAACTCTGAAGTGTTTCTGTTGTCATTGCCAATAAAAAGCATGGATAGGAGTTTTAGTCTTAACAAAGTTTCTTTTCGCTTTAAAAAGTGTTAGAAAATAATTTAAACTACTTAAAGCAAAAATTGTGAATTATGAGAACATAAGTGTGGATCTTTGCAAAGGCTTGGAACAAGGCACTAGAAAAGAGACTAGAATCTTGGGCTCTCATGCTCATATCCTCTGTCTCTTTCTGCCATTTGCATCTCTTTTATGTTTTCTCTGCATGTCTGTTTTCTCTGGGTAATTGTTCATTGCTCAAGAATGACTTCACTTAAGTACAAACAAATAACCAATCTCAGTTCTTTGAAAATCATATCTGCCAGCTTGATGCACAGTAGTAGCTGGGACGGGGCACAGGATACAGACCTGGCAGCCGAGTGGTTTATCTTATGGTTGGGGAGAGGGAACGATTTTCAGAGAAAAGAAGTCATTGCAGCTAGATAGACAACTTTCACTGTCAAGATTAATACAACTTATAAAGCAATAGGAAATGCGATATGGTTTAAAACTCAAAAATAGCATATTTGTTGTTTATTTAGATTTTTTTCTCAGCTTGGTATTCAAGGACTAGTAATATCTCACTCTTCTGTTGTTCAAACTGAGCTAATTATAAATGCATCTTGAAACCAATCTCACCCTCTTTTTAAAATTTTTAAACTTCTATTTTGAAATACTTTCACATTTACAAGACAATTACAAAAATAATACGTATCCCTTACAGAGAAGGGATTGATACTTTATCAAATAACATTGATATTTTAATATCATGCCACATTTCCCAAATAATTTATTTATCCATCTATCTTTCAATCTATCCGTCCATCTATGTCTGTCTGTCTAAGTGTGTAAATTGTATACTTCATGCCACTAGAATACAATACCACCATGTACATTTCTTAAGAACAAGGATATTCACTTATGTAACTACCTTAAGTACAGTTATCAGTTAAAAATATTTAACATTGATATAGAGCTTATAGTCTATTTTCCGGGTTTCACATAGATCCAAATAATTTTTTAGCCTTTTTCCCTCCCTTATTGGATCACTTCCAGGACCACATATGCATGAAATTGTCATTGTCTCTTTAGTTGCTCCTTTTTTTTTTAATTGTGGGAACATATATACAACATAAATTTTCTCATCTCTGTGACTCCCGATCACAACATTCAGTGGAACTCATCACATTTGCAGTGTTGCAAACCCTCACCACTTTCCATTACTAAAATTTTCCCATTGTCCCAAGCAGAAACTTTATACTCATTTTGCATTAACTCCCCATTTGCCGGGTAACTCCCTACCTGGCAACCTATATTCTATTTTTTATCTCAATAAGCTTTGCATATTCTCTGATATTTTCTTTATAATTAACCATGGGGCGTGAATTAATGTCCTAAATTGATAATAATCTTCTTTGCTTTGATACCAATTTAACTTCACTAGTATATACATAGTATGTTCCTATAACCTTCTGCCCCTCCCAACTTTATGTAGTTCTTGTCACAGATTATATGTTTGTATGTTGTAAGTCCAAAACCACTTAGATCTCATTACAGTTTATGTATTTGCTTTTAGACCCTGTAGGAAGTAATAAAACGGAGTTACAATTAAAAAATACTGTAGTATTGGCATTTGTATCTACCCATGTTTTTATTTTACCAGCGATCTTTATTTCTTTAAGTGACTTCAATCTATTGTTTATTGTCCTTTCCTTCCAACCTGCAGAACTCTCTTTAGTATCTCTTGTAGAGTCCATCTAGTGGTGACGAACTTCTTCAAGTTTTGGTTATCTGGGCATGTCTTAATCTCTCACTCATTTTTGAGAGACAGTTTTGCCAGATATAAAATTCTTAGTTGGTAATTTTTTGCCTTTAGCACTTTAAATTTGTCATCCCACTGCCTTCTTGCCTCCATAGATTCCAGTGAGAATTGGGCATTTAATCTTACTGAAGACCTTTGTTCAAGACATGCTCTTTCTCTCTTGAGCTTTCAGAATTCACCTTTTTTACTTGGCATTAGACAGTTTGATTAAAATGTGTTATGGTGTGGGTCTATTAAGGTTTATCTTTTTTGGAGTTTATTGAGTGCTTTGGTGTGTATATTTATGTTTTTCATTAAATTTGGGAAATTTTTAGTCATTATTTCTTTGAATATTCTCTCTGCCCCTTTGTCTCTTTCTTCTCCTGGGACACCCACAATATGTGTATTAGTATGCTTAATGGTATCTTGTAAGTTCCTTAGCTCTGATCACTTTTCTTCATTCTTTTTTTCTTTCTTCTCCTCAGACTGGATAATTTCATTGGTCTTATCTTTTAAGTCCACTGATTCTTTCACCTGCCAGATCCAATCTGCTGTGTTTTTTTGTTTGTTTGTTTGTTTTTTGGTTTTTTACATGGGCAGGCACCGGGAATTGAACCCGGGTCCTCTGGCGTGGCAGGCAAACATTCTTGCCTGCTGAGCCACCGTGGCCCGCCCTAAGCCACCGTGGCCTTCCCCCAATCTGCTGTTGAGCCCTTCTGTGGAATTTTTAATTTCTCTTACTGTGGTCTTCAGCTCTGTTTGGTTCCTTTTCATAATTTTCATCTCTTTATTGATATTCCCTTTATTTTCATTTTCCTGATTTTCTTTAGTTCTTTGTCCATGTTTCCCTTCAGCTCTCTGAGCATTTTTAGAACCATTTTAAAAATGTCTTTGTCTGGTGTGTCCCAAGTCCAGTTTTCCTCATTGATGGTTTCTAATGCTTTAATCACTTACTTTGACTTAGACCATTGCTTACTGTTTCTTTGTATGTTTTGTAATATTTTGTTGAAACCTGGATGTTTTGCTATATCACTGGAATTTAGACTCTTAGGTGTCTGTTCTTTAAAACTTGTATCAAGCTAATATTATGACAGAGCTTTCCTTGAATGTCAGGAACTAACCAAAAAGGAAAAAAAAACAAAGAAAGAAGTTAAAAAAAGAAAACACCTTTCATGGTCTTTCCAGACTGACCTATGCAAGTGCTGTCCTTCAGAGTTTATCCATTCAGTGATTTTAAGGGATATCTCAAGGTCAAAGCTTTGGAACCTCCCTGATCCTTCCTGCATGTGTATCTTGTCTTAGGCATGTATGTGTGGCCCTAGGAATTCCTCCATTTACATGAATAGAAGTGATGCTCATCCCTAGGAAACAGTTTCTATATTCTATAGCCATCAATCCCTTGACGCAGGTAGACATGACTTGGCTGCTTTTCCACAGTGTTCTTTAGAAGTGCTCTTGTGACATACCATCTACATGTAGGGCAAGTTCTCAGACAATGAGCCTGCAGTGAGTGTCCAGGTTCAGTCCCTCAGACAACCACCAGAGAGATTGAGCCAGACATACATGCTCCAGTATGTGTGTGAGAGTTACTCTGCTTCCTCCAAAAACAGGATCAAGTACCTATATGGGGGGTACAGGCCAGCTCTATGTAGAGCTGGTAAGGGAATGGGGTAGGGTGCCACAAGTTCCTACCACTTTATAAAAAAAAAATTCTTTATTAAAGAAATTGTGGATTTACAGAAAAATCCTACATGAAATACAGGATTCCTGTATACCACCTGTATTAGTCAGGGTTCTCTAGAGAAACAGAACCAACAGGAGATGTCAGTAAATGAGATTTTGTAAAAGTGTCTCATGCAACTGTGGGGATGCATAAGTCCAAATTCCATAGGGCAGGCCACAAGCTGATAGCTCCAATTAAGGTCTTCAGTGAATCTCCCAGAAAAGGCTGACTGGATGAAGCAGAGAGAGATATTTTCTCTTCTGACTTCTCCTTTAAAGCCTTCAGCTGATTAGATTAAATGTCACTAATTGCAGAAGATACTCCCTTTTGCCAATTGCAGATATGATTAGCCATGGATGCAATCAACATGCAGATGATTTAATAAACCAGCCACAAAATGTCTTTGCAGTAATGGTTAGGCCAGTGCTTGCTTGAGCAGACAACTGGGCACCGTCACCTGGTCAAATTGACATATGAACCCAACCATAACACCACCCCACCAACAATACCTTGTACTGCTGTGGAACATTTCTTACAGTTGGGTGATTGTAGTGTTATAGTTGTACTATTAAAGTCCATGGCTTAATTTAGACTTTACTGTTTATGTAGTATTGTTCCATGTTACATTTTATTCTGTTATTATATATACAATTTAACATTTCCCCTTTTAATCATATTTAGTGTATGTGTTGTTAATTGCATTCACAATATTGGGTTACCATCACCACCATCTATAACCAAAACATTTCCATCATTGCTAGTTTTCAGGTTGTATTTTTCTTTATTTGGCACTTGTGGTATTACTGCAATCTATTACTTGTTTTCTAGAGCTTTGAGAAAAATATTTCTGCTAGTTCTTGCTGGTTGTCCAAAGCTTCTGTTGGGGGACAGAGCCCTGAAGCTTCTGACATCTTCATCAGGACCAGCACCCTTTTTTGTAATCATGAAGCATCTGGTCCTGTTCATCCTCTTGGGGCAGGAAACAATGGATACCAGGTGGCTACCTGGTGGACTCATGTTCCTCAGATCTTCAGTGCATACATTTTTATCTTTGGAAAACATCTCCCTTGTTATTACTATGTTTCATAAATTCAGTCCATTAGAGTAGTTCTTTTAATTTTTTTCCTTTAAATTCTAAATTTTAGAGTTTAGAAAGATAGTAAGAAAAATTTATACTATTAGAAAGAATAACATTCTATCCGTGCTTCAATCCATTATAAATAACAATAATCATTTTCAGAAGAAAATCAGTGGAAATTTTCCAGGCAATCACATTTAGAAGGTTTTATTTTCGAGGGAAGATGTACTAGCTGGGAAAGTTCTTTTTTTCTCAGGAAAACAAAATCTGTTGTTATTGAGTGTGTTTTTGGACTGTTCCATTTTAGATGCCCTCTGCCAGTGATTTTCACAACTCAGATGTGTGGGAGAAAAAACAGTTTAGTTTATTCTTTAATATTGATTTTTTTAAAAACATGTGCTAGTTTACTAACCAAATAAAAAATGGCCCATTAAGCATAAAGGTGATAAATCCTGTCAAAGGACAGAGTTTAAAATTATATTCTTCACATCAAAAGAACATCTTTTAGTCCATGTAGGAAAGTAGGTTTCAATTTATGCATGGAATCAGCTAGAATAGCACCAAATGCCTAAAGTGTAGTTTGAAAAGCATTCTAAGCCAACTCTGACAGAAACAGAAAAAAAAAAGAATCAAAATAGTCATTAGAAGTGACTGCCTTGGGTACAGTTTGCATGTATTTGTCATCTGTAACCTGGTCCAGTTTTCTGAGCTCCTGAGAAGGAAAATCATGTGACTACCTAGGAAACTATTACTGATTGCTTCCATGTCCCTTAGTATCTTTCTAAAAGCAATTGGGGGGAGTAGTAAAAATATGTACCTTCTTCAAAACTTAAAACTGAGAGATGTGATGTAGAATATGTATTGTGTTGCATATATGTGTATGTTTCTGTGTGTGTTGGGTAAAGTGGAAAGGATAAAAAGAGGAAGATATGGGTTATTTTAACCAAGGACTTTCCAGAAAAACTCAGGTCATTTATTTCAAGCAGTTATGGGATTTTACATTCTGTCTGGTTCATCAGAATTAACACAAAGGAAGCAAGAAAATTTATAAGATAGTGCAAAATTAAATTCTGAGTGATGCAATGCAGACTGCACATACGGTAGCATTTCAGAGAGGCTGAAAATCAAGAGTTTGTGTGACCAACACTTTTCTGGAGGAGGAAAAATTGGAGTTGATTTTTGAAGAATCTTACGCAGTAACTGGAAAGACAGACATGTCCATCAAGAAGAGCACAGTGAGTGCTGACAGGTAGGAGAGAGTAAGTGCTACACATGGGGACCACCTGAGACTTTTGATTGTTAAAACAAGTCCCTTCCTCCGTTTTAGGTCAATTTCAACATTCTTCTCTCCTTCCTTCCTGTAAATCCCAGGTGTTGGGTATTTTGTTCTCTTTAAAGATGCCCCTTTGCACACTAAGCACTGGGATTCTTTTCTTCCCAGACTGCAAGAGGAAACAGACAACCCTGCCATTTTTTGCTGCTTCCTAAAACAAGCCTTGGTAGATTTTCCCTACTAGGTGTTTCTTCTTAATTACTTTAGGGGCTAAGAGACATAACAAATATGGGGAAATTCAAAATGAAATTACAGAAAGCCCTCTAATCCCTAGTCCCTGAATCCCTTCTGGTATGACAACTGGAATCCTGCAGGATTTTTCCTTCAGGATTTTATTTCAATACTCTTTAGCCCTCAACTTTCCTTCAGATCTTCTCCCACCCCTAAAATATTAAGTGAAGAGCTAACCAGCTACTTGCTCATCAAGGCTGAACATTAGGGACCAGTTCTTCTCAAGAATGTTATTAGCATTTCTGAAGATATGCACAATAGGTGGTAACTGTGATCCAATGGAATGGCTTCCCCAGTGGTTGCAAGGATTGGGAGGAGAAAGAAGCTGGGGACCTGGAGCTATGTCTCTGTAATCTATCCTACATAGGAATCCAGGTCCTTTCACCTACTTGCTCTGCGGCTTTGACCACAGATTATACATTCCCTCTGTTCTAGTTTGCTAGCTGCTGGAATGCGGTATACCAGAAAGGGAATGGCTTTTTAAAAAGGAGAATTTATTTATTTATTTTTTTATTTTTTATTTTTTATTAATTTGCATATGGGCAGGAGGCACCAGGTATCGAACTCCAGACCTCCAGCACGGCAGGTCAGAGCTCTGCCTGCTGATCCACGGCAGCCGCCCAAAAGGAGAATTTATTAAGTTGCAGGTTTACAGTTTTAAGGCCATGAAAAATGTCCAAATTAAAGCACGGATATAGAAATGTCCAATCTAAGGTATCCAGGGAAAGATACCTTGGTTCCAGAAAGCTGATTAAGTTCAGGGTTTCTCTCTCAACTGGAAAGGCACACAGCAAACATGGCAACATTTGCTAGCTTTCTCTCCAAGGTTCTTGTTACATGAATTTCCAGGGAATGTTTTCCTTCTTCATCTTCAAAGATCTCTGGTTACATGGGTTCTGTGTCTCTTGATTCTCAAGCTTTTTTCAAAATGCTTCCTCTTTTAAAGGATTCCAGTAAACTAATCAAGACCCACCTGGAATGGGTGGTGTCACATCTCCCTCTAATCCAAGGTTAATACCCACAATGGGATGAGTTACATCTCCATGGAGATAATCTAATCAAGTTTCCAACCTATAGTCCAGAATAGGGATTAAAAGAATAAGCTGCCTCCACAAGATTGTATTAGAACTGAGACATGGCTTTTCTAGGTTACATAAATCCTTTCAAACTAGCACATTCTCTAAACCTCAGCTTTCTGATTTATATTAAAATGAGAGAATCATAAATGAAATTATATAATCATAAATGAAGTTAGTTATTTTTTTCCTTAAATTGTTTCATGATCAAGTCATTTGGAGAATTCAGCAGCACAGCTGTTGCTGGAGGGCCATCCTTCCTTCCTTCTTTCTTTCCTTCCTTCCTTCCTCCCTCCCTCCCTTCTTCCTTCCCTCTGTCCCTCCCTCCCTCCCACCCTTCCTCTATACCTCCATTCTTTTCCTTTCCCTTCCTCTATTCCTCCCTCCCTCCTTCCTTCTTTTCCTCCCTCCCTTCCTCCCTTCCTCCATCCCTCCATTCCTCTGTTCCTCCCTTCCTTTCTTCCTTCCCTCCTTTCCTATCCTATTTTTTTGACCGCCTTTTAGGGTGTGAGATTTATCCTCAGCATAGTTTTGAAAATGTATATGGGTGTTCTAAAGGGTACAGAAATTTCTCAGAGATATTAAGACAAATGCAGTTGCTAGAGCTAAATATACCATAGAATTCATATCTTAAAAGCAAGAATAAAAGAATTCATTACTTGTAGACCCAGGAGTCATTAACTGGCTAGTGCAGTAGATTGATTTGAGCAAATTGATTTGAGTGAGGAATGTTCCTTCTCTTCAAGTCCTCATGCTTGACATTTTAAGAATACCGATTCAAGACAGAGCTATGAAAGCTTCAGTTGGTGAAATGTTGGTAAGTCCATATATGTTTTACTGATGCTCTAAAAATCAAAACAAAACAAAAAACAACCTGATTGTGAGTAGAGGTCATCTGTGGTTCTGAAAAAAAAAATGTATGGATTTACTGACTAAATCAATGAACATTTAAATTGAAGTCAGCTCCACAGACCTGCTCTTTTCCTCACCTGTACCTCCTACAGCTAGTCACTCACTGTTTGATGCAAGAAATTTTAATGTGAAAAACAACACTGAAGCCTTAATCTTTAAGACCGGTCAGCATTATTAAAATAGGCTATTACCAGTTTATTGTAAACTAAAAATTCACGTGCTGTGCCATTCTTAAACAGTCATCACTTTTGTCAGTCTGCCAAAGTGAGCGTTCTCATCAATTTCCTATTATTTTTCTCTAAAATACAAAATCCTTTTATTTTCCTGAGCTGTTGTCCAAGCAAAGATTTATACCAGGTATGCTCATGGGGAAGAGTAAGGGGTGGGCAGGAAGGCAGTACATGTCGGAATTAATTTGGGAAATTCAGAAAAATTTTTAACCAACATATTTCATCCCTCACCATTTTGTAATCTGTAATATTTATTGAGCATTTACTATGTCCTGGGAACTATTCTCTGTGTTTGTAATAGAAAAGTTGATAGGTGGCAAAATCACTAATTTCCTGAAATTTTCAAAGGGGGGACAAGAGTTAGCAAATAATGAAATGATCAAGATAATTTTAGATGGTGAAAAGTGCCACGAAGAAAGTAAACCAGCATGTTTCAACACAGGGTGACTGGGTCTGAGAATTTCAGTTTGTATAGTCAGGGAACATCCCTTAATCTGTCTGAATCACTGCTTTCTTCTTTGGAAAATACCAGATAAAATTGATGTATGAATTAAAAGTGATAATATATTTTAATTATCAGGCTCATAATATGTGTTCAAGAAAGAGTAGGTGATTACTAAATGGTAGTTAATTTTCTAATGGTTTTCTGGCTT
>PVIY010042445.1:0-20965 GCA_004026745.1 Myrmecophaga tridactyla
TACCATACCCCTTACCCCTTGCTTCCATCCATCACTAGCATTTCAAACTAAATTTATTTTTTCACCTGTTCCCCCTATTATTTATTTTTATTCCATATGTTCTACTCTTTTGTTGATATAGTAGCTGAAAGGAGCATCAGACACAAGGTTTCCACATTCGCAGAGTCTCATTGTGAAAGCTATATCATTGTTCAGTCATATGATGTTTTTCTTGATGTGTCATCTTGGGTAGGTTACAATCCCCAGTTATTCAATCAAAACTAATCCGGGTATGAAGGTATTTCATAGATGTGATTAAAGTCCATAATCAGATGATTTTAAGTAAAAGAGATTATCCTAGATAATCTGGGTAGGCCTGATTCAATCAGCCAAAGGCTTTCAAAGCAGAGCTGAGGCTTCCTTGAAGAAGAAATTTGCTGTCTGGACAGCAACTTTGGCCTTGCCTGAGATTTCCAGCCTGCCCTTACTGATGGCATGCCCCACAAAACTTGGACTTATCCAGTCAGATCTCACAATCACATAAAACAATGCCTTACAATAAATTTCTTTAATATATATATGTATTAACTGATTCTTTTTCTCTGGTTGAACCCTGATGGATATACTTCTTTTTTTACACTGTTTTAAAGGATTGGCTTAATTATTTTTGAAACTTTATTCTTCTAAGTAAATTATAGAGATCTTTGGTAAATTCCTCAAAACTTCATTTATGTGGACTTTGGACATTATACATCATGCCTAATGAATGCAGGTAGCTGAAGGATGCAGACTGAGAAGTAGATTGGCAAACGACGGTGTATACATATGATTGAATATTGTGCTGCTACAAAAAGTTGTGAGGCATGCAACAATGTGAATGAATCTGTGGGACATTTGGTGAGGCAAAATAAGCCAGAAACAAAAGAACAATTATTGTATGGTCTACTTTAGAAAATACTTATAAGAAAACCGGGGCCTAGATTATATGCTCTTATAGCAGATACTGTTAGTCTGGAGTGATAATTATTATTTCTGGATTTTGAGAAGTTGTTATATATATATATATAACCTGGTATTTAGAGATAAGAATGAAGCCAATCAGGTCGGGATTAAGGTAATTCCTCACCTACTCTTTGAGACCAAAGGAAGAAAGGCTTATTTTGTCTGGAACCTAAGTTTTCTGTAGCACATAATCTAACTCAACCTGTCTGGATAGCTCATTTAAACAATCTAATCACAGGGAACCCGGAATAAGAATGAGGGCTTTTAATCCTGTATAGCTTAATGTAATGCCTGGATACATCCTAGAATATATTAAGCAGATAATCAAAAAGCATGGGCAAAGTGTGGTGCGATGGTGGCTCAGCGGCAGAATTCTCGCCTGCCATGCCAGAGACCTGGGTTCGATTCCCAGTGCCTGCCCAAGTTAAAAAAGAGAGAGAGAGAGAGAGAGAAAGTATTGGTAAAGTCCCTTGAGGGATGAGAGAAAAAATATGAAACTATTAAACTTTATCCCTGATACTGCTCAAACATTAGGGACACCCAAATCAACAGGCCAACCCCTTGATCTTGAAGCTTGCTGTTGTGCAGCTTATGTAAGTAGCGGAGAAACTTAGTCTACCTGTGGGTATGCCTTTAAGAGTCACCTCCGGAGGACCCTTTTGTTGCTCAGATGTGGCCTCTCTCTCTCTAAGCCCAACTCTGCAAGCGAAACCATTGTCCTTCCCTCTATGTGGGACATGACATCCAGGGATGAAAGTCTCTCTGGCGGCATGGAGATGACTCCCAGGGATGAATCTGGTCCTGCCACCGTGAGATCAATGCCATCCTGACCAAAAGGGAGAAATGAAGTGTAACAAGTAAGATATCAGTGGCTGAGAGAGTTCAAATAGACTCGAGAGGCTACATTGGATGTCACTCTTATACATGCTTCGATTAGACATTGCTACCTATCATAACATACCAAACCCCAACCAAAACCATTCCTGCCAATCCTAAAGAATACCTAGGGTATTATATAAGATTCTACAAAGGTTCCATGCACAAGGGTAACTTTCCAGAAACCTATAACCTCCAGATAAGTTCCTGGACCAGATAAGTACTGAAATGCAGAGGGTCCAGCCTCCAGTACCTCAGAGGAGCTAGAAATAAAAATTTATAATTGTGGAATTGTAACCCAGACAAACACTGAAATCTGTTCTACAACTAATTGTTGCAATGTGCTTTGAAATCTATTGCTTTTTTGTATATATGTTATTCTTCACAAAAAAAGGAAAAAAAAAGAGTAGGAGGAATAAAATAGAGAAGATAAGATTTAACAAATGAATATGACTGCTGAATCAATATATTGATATTTCTTTTGTTCTCCAGTGTCTTGGAGCAGCTAGAAGAAAAAATGAAAAATTGTGGAACTGTAACCAATACCAAACTTTAAAATCTGTTGTATAACTGCTTGTTAAAATGTACTTGGAAATTTATTGCTTTTTTATATATATGTTATTTTTGCACAATAAAAAAAGTAAAAAAACTGTGAAATTTTTTATTGCATTGAACTTAGTTAACTTGGAGAGAACTGCCATGTTTATAATATTGTCATTCTATGCAAGAGGATGACTGTGTGCATTCATTCAGATCACTGCTATATCCTTCATACGAGGTTTTTTCTTTTGGCATGGGCAGTCACCGGGAAGTGAAACCAGGTCTCCAGTATGGCAGGCAAGAACTCTACCATAAGAGTTTAAAATATATATATTTTTATTGAGAAATCTTCACACACATACTTTCTATACATAGTGCAAAAAAATCACTGCCTCACAATGTCATCACATAGTTGTGTATTCATCACTGTTCTAGTTTGCTAACTGCTGGAATGCAACACACCAGAGATGGATTGGCTTTCAATGAAAGGGAATATATTTAGTTAACGTATAGTTCTTCAGAGGAAAGGCAGCTAACTTTCAACTGAGGTTTTTTTTTTTTTACGTGGGAAGGCACAGGGTGATCTCTGCTGGCCTTCTCTCCAGGCTTCTGGGTTCCAGTAACCTTCCCTGGGGTGATACCTTTCTGCATCTCCAAAGGCCTGGGCTGAGCTACAAGTGCTGAGATGAAGTATACTGTGCTACTTTGGCTGTGCCCCATTGAGCCCTCTCGTTTTAAGCACCAGCCAGTAAAATCAAACATCATTCGTTGCAGCAGGCACGCTTCCTAGCTGACTGCAGATATAATCAGCAACAGATGAGGTTCACATGCCATTGGCTCATGTCCACAGCAATAGAACTAGGCACCTTCACCTAGCCAAGTTGACATCTGAATCTAACTACCATAATCACCATGATCATTTTTTAGAACATTTGCATCACTCCAGGAAAAGAAATAAAAAGAAAAAAAAAACCCTCACATATACTATATACCTTACCCCACCCTCTCGTTGAGCACTAGTGTTTCCATCCACCCAATTTATTTTACCCCTTGTCCCCCCGTGTTTATGTCCATATTTTTTTACTCATCTGTCCATACCTTGGATATAAGAAGCATCAGACACAAGGTTCTCACAATCACACAGTCACATTGTAAACATTATATCTTTATACAATCATCTTCAAGAATCTAGGCTTCTGGAGCACAGCTCAATAGTTTCATTCATAAGAGTTTCAGAGTATTTTTTTCTATGACATCTTAAGTATTCTTCTTTAATTCCTGTATAGTTTGCATTTTGTTAATATTGTAAATAGTATTTTATTTTAATTATATTGCTAGTTAGTTATTGATGGTGTGAGAAATGCTATTGATTTTTGTAGGTTGATCTTATATACAACAAACTTGGTATACTTACTATTAGCTCTGATAATTTGTAGATTCCATTGCTTTTTCTAGACAGATGATAATTTCAACCTCAAATAAAGATAGTTTTATCTCTTCTTTTCCAATCCTTACACCTTTTGATTCTTTTCTGATATGACAGATGGAAGAATATAAAGATTTAAATAAATGGGAACATTGGAGTAGATTTCTCTTATGTAATCTGCTTACCCAACCTCTATCATCCTGAAAGAACCCGGAAAATACTTCTCTTGCTAAAGCACTGAGATACTTTCATGAAGTGAGTACCAATTTCTTTGAATAGTGCTATAGTAACCATTATCTGTAAGTAGAGAGCTACTGTAGAAAATTTGAGGAAGGAATGATCCAATGTTCTTATTTTGGATCAATAAAACAAGTGTCAACTTGTTCTGGAAGTTCCAGCCATCCACAGGACTCAGAATCACCGCATTCAACACTTAATGGCAAAAAAGATTTTCTCCACTGGGTGGCACCAAACCTCAGCCAGAACCCATAAGATTGGAAAGCAAATCTGGATCTTTGCAACGAAGCCACCTTCCTGTTAAGGCTTACCCCAATCATTTAATTAACGCCCAATAACGTGTCCCTGAATTTTTGGAAACTGACCATTCTGGAACCCATTTACTACTTTTTGTTGTCGTTTTTGGAGTTTTGCCATCAGAATTTTACCATCTTTAGCAAATGGCATAATACCCATGTTGGCTTTCTGACATTAAAGTTAGAGATATTTGTATGGTAGGAAGAACCAAGTGGAAGTTCCCGAAACCCTCTCTTCCTACTAAGATAGTGAAATTTTGGAGAATCACAGAAATAGTGTCAATATCAAAGTCTTCTAAGATGCAAAGGCGGTGATTCTTATGACAGAGCATTTAATTCACCAGCTGGTCAGTGCAGAAGGCATATGAGTCTAGATGATAAGTGATATACCTTAAACTTAGGTGGTGATTACAATTGTACTTGCTACTCCAAATGGGGTTTCCTTTTTTGGGTAGAGTGACATAAGTCCTGGTAGCTTGTATGTAGCTATTGATCTAAAAATTATATTTGTTCCTGATTCCAATAACAGAGAATACCTTTCTCCTGGCAAGGACAGCAGTGCAGCTTCATTGTCTTTCATCAAGGTTGTGTTAACTCTCTGGCTCTGTGTTTCGGGAAACTTTTTAGTTACAGCAATTCTCAGACTATCACACAGTAGTCCAATACATTGTTGTAATCATGCCACAAGGACCTAGAGAACTGGTAGTGGCTACCTTAGGTGCCTTGGTGACAAACATCTATGCCAGGGGATGTGAGAAGAATCACAAAACATTTAAAAGGGATGCTACCTCAGTGAAGTTTGTCTACAAAAGAGAAGACTAGTTGTTGGCTCTTCTTCCTACCACTAAGAAAGAGGCATAATCCTTGGGAGGGTGTTGACCAGTACTGCCATGTCCAAGGGTGAAAGTTCATGGAGAACTCCAGTAACTCTACATAGACATGACCACTAAAAATTCAAATCCCTTGGCAATAAAGATTTGGTCAGCTGAGGTGCTCTATAGACAAAAATAGCAATGGTAATTGGAAGTGAAGTTACAAATACCTGGATTCAGTTACAGAAATGAGGACTTTAACATCTCCTGGCATTCCATGAAGAAAAGTATGTTTCAAACTAATATTTCTCTTCTTACACCCTTTCCACTGATATTTTATATAGAAAACGAAGTTTTTGAACTTCATAATTTAAAGAATAGTCTACACATTTTCAAGACGAAATCTAACAGATCCTAGGGGTGCAACAATTTATGAGATTTTGAGTTAACCACTTTTAGAAGAGGTTAAGGATATAAAGTATTTTGTAAGGTCAAGTATCTGATGTTATTTACAAAAAGACATGTATGAAAGGTTTAGGAGGCGAAACGGTGAGAAAGAAGAAAGGTAGACCAGGAAATTTAAAGTGGACGGGTTTATTTCTACACTCCCGGGCAGACCTCAGCGAACCCAACATGGAGAGTGGTGGGTCCGCCTGTGGGCTTTGGCGTGGGCAGCTTTTAAGGATGGAGGTCAGGTGACGTCCGGAAGGGGCGGTTCATTCATTCTGGAAGTCATGTGGTCCAGAAGGGGCGGTTCATTAGTTCCGGAAGTCATGTGGTCCGGAAGGGGCGGTTCATTCGTTCTGGAAGTCATGTTGGGAGGGGCGACACAGCCTCCGCAGCTCAAGTTGCAGTGCCCTTCCCCATTCCCCCGACCTAACAATGTAAAAATGAGAAGACGAGTATCTATTGAGAAGCTGAAGAGGTAGACTATGTTAGACATTTGTCTCTCTTCATAGTCAATTATCATCTGAATTCCTTCCCTGTATTTGGGGGAATATGTAGCAGGGCCCACCTCCCGTTATAAAAGCTACCCCAGATGTTTGCTTTTTGCCCTTTCTCTGGGGCTAGGTACCGCTCCAGTCTTTGAATCGGAAATTGGCAATGCAAAGAAACAGAGATTTCACATAATACATTTTGGAAAAGGGGAGTGGTAGCAACAGTGTCTACAGGCAATTACTAGAAAGAACAGAGTAGCAGTTGTAGCTGTAGGGTCCAGCATCATGGTCAGGGGTGGTGGTGTTATGAGCTGTGATGGCTGCGCTCAATGGTAGCAGCTGTGATATTTTTGCAAGACCAATTCTGTTGTGTGGTTTTCAGGTATGTCCTGGCTGCTCAGCCTCTAAACGCCGTACCAGCATTACTGAAGATTCTGAAAATGACCCACTATCTTTTGAATAATTTCCATAGTTAATGTTTCTTACAGATAAGAATCCTAAATAATAAAAGCTTGAATAACTAATATGTTTTTGTTATAGTTTTAGTCATCTTTATTTTACCACTCAATAAACAGCAAATTATATATAGAGAATTATCACCAGGATGTAAATAAAATGCATAAAAATGATGGGATGAAATATGCCAAATGTGGTTCCTTCAGGATGGTGATACTATGAGGAAAACGTTCATAATTCTTTCCACTTACTAGAACTTTCCAAATTTTCTTCATGGGAATGCATTATTTGGTAAACAAGAAAAATAAATTAAAATCTAAGAATCAAAAACAAAAGCAAAGACCTTCATCTAAACTTTTTTATGCTATAAGCAGCCACTGGCTTGTAAATCTTTTTCCTTTGCCAGAATGTCTTTCTTACCTATCTCTCCAATCCCAACTTCTATAAAGGCTAGAATACCAGACACTTTCTATAAATTTTTTTTATTGTTAAATATGAAATACACACAAAGAAAAGAAAGAAAAAGCAAAGATTTTCAAAGTACACTTCAACAAGTAGTTATAGATCAGATCCCAGAGTTTGTTATGGGTTACCATTCCACTATTTCAGACTTTTTCTTCTAGCTGCTCCAATACATGAGGCTAGAAGAAATTGTTTTTTCTTTTTTGTGAAAAATAACATACACAGAAAAGCAATAAATTTCAAAGCACATCAAAACAATTAGTTGTAGAACAGATTTCAGAGTTTGGTATGGGTTACAATTCCACAATTTTAGGATTTCACTTCTAGCTGCTCTAAGATACAGGAGACTAAAAGAAATATCAATATAGTGATTCAGCAATCATACTCACTTGTTAAACCCTACCTTCTCCACCATCACTTTTAATCTTTCTCCCACTCTTTAGGGGTATTTGGGCTACTCCCATTTTAAGTTTTTCGTATTGGAAGGGGCTGTCGATAATAAGAGCTAGGGGAATTGGAATTAGTTGATGTTCTGGAAAGGCTGCCCCTCTGCATTTAGAACCTGGTCCAGGGACCCATCTGGAGGTTGTATGCTTCTGGAAAGTTACCCTAGTGCATGAAATCTTTGTAGAATCTTTTATAACACCCTAGGTGCTCAATCGGCAGGAATGATTTTGGATGGGGTTTGGCAAGTTATGTAACTAGCAATGTCTAACTGAAGCCTGTGTAAGAGTTTATGGTAAAAGTAAAATCAGAGGCTTATAATACATAATATAGGGGACCTAGAAACACATAGAGGCTAGAGATGGGTGAACAGTTAGCTAATGAGGTTGAACTCAAATGTAAGGAAATAGATAGAAGTGAAGGTGGTTCACTTTGGGGCCTATAAGTGTATGATAAACCTCTGGTTTTACTTTTACCATGGTCACAAAAGTGGAATCATACAATACCTATCCTTTTATGTCTGGCTTATTTCACTCAGCATTATGTCCTCAAGCCTCACCCATCTTGTCATGTGCTTCAGGACATCATTTTGTCTTACTGCTGCATAATATTCCATAGTATATATAAACCACATTTTGTTTATCCATTTGTTTGTTGATGGACTCTTGGATTGTTTCCATCTTTTGGCAGTTGTGAACAATGTTGCTATGAACATCCGTGTGCAGATGCCTGTCTGTGTTACTGCTTTCAGTTCTTCTGGGTATATACTAAGTATTGCTGGGTCGTAGGGCAACTCGATATTTAGTTTCCTAAGGAAATGCCAAACTGTCTTCCATAGCTTCTGCACCATTATACATTCCCACGAGTAGCGCACAAGTGTCCCAATTTCTTCCCATCCTCTCCAATATTTATAGTTTCCTGTTTGTTTAATAATAGCCATTCTTATAGGTGTGAGGTGGTATCTCATTGTAGCCTTGCTCTTCATTTCCCTTATAGCTAATGAAAATGAGCATCTCTTCATGTGCCTTTTAGCTATCTGTATTTGCTCTTGAGAAAAATGCCAATTCATATTTTTAGCCCATTGTATAATTGGGTTGTTTGTTCTTTTGTTGTTGAGTTGTATGATTTCTTTTTGTGTACAGGATATCAAACCTTTATCCAATGTATGATTTCCAAATATTTTCTCCCATTGAGTTGGCTGCCTCTTCACCTTTTTGAGAAAATCTTTTGAGACACAAAAGCATTTGATTTTGAGGAGTTCCCATTTATCTATTTTTTCTTTTGTTGCTTATGCTTTGAATATTAGGAAGCTACCTCCTATTATAAGGTCTTGAAGATGTTTTCCTACATTTTATTCTAGGATCTTTATGGTACTGGTTCTTGTATTTAGGCATTTGATCCACTTTGAGTTGATTTTTGTGTAGTGTATAATGTAAGGTCCTCTTTCATTGTTTTGGCTATTGTTATCCAGTTCTTTCATGCCCAATTATTAAAAAGACTATTTTGTCCCAGTTCAGTGATTTGGGGGCTTTTGGGAAGAGCAGTTGACCATAGATTTGGTGGTCTATTTCTGTGCTCTTAATTTGATTCCATTGGTCAATACTTCTCTTTGTTTGATCACTGTGGCTTTATACTAAATTAAAAAATCAGGAAATGTTAATCCTGCCACTTTGTTCTTCTTTTTTAGGATACTTTTAGCTATTCGGAGTCTCTTTCCCTTCCAGATGAATTTGGTAACTAGCTTTTCGAAATCTTCAAAATAGGTTGTTGGTATTTTGATTGGTACTGCATTGAATCTGTAGATCAATTTGGGCAGAATTAACATCTTAACTATATTTAAGCTTCCTATCCATGAGCAGGAAATGTCTTTCCACATATATAGACATTCTTTGATTTCGTTTAGGAATGTTATGTAGTTTTCTGTGTAGAAGTCCTTTATGTCCCTAGTTAAGTTCTCTATATAACTCCACTATCACCTTTGATCATTCTCCCACTCTTTAGGGGTATTTGGGCTATGCCCATTCTAACTTTTTCATGTTAGAAGGGGTTGTCAAAAATATGAATCTTATATAATGCCCTAGGTGTTCTTTAGGATTGGCAGGGGTAGTTTTGGTTGGGGTTTGTTAAATTATGATAGTAGCAATGCCAAACTGAAGCTTGTGTAAGAGTTACCTTCAGAGTAGCGTTTCGACTCTATTTGAAGTCTCTCAGCTACTGCTACCTTATTTGCTATTTGATTTAATCTTTATTTCTCTTCTATTTACTTTGGGGTTAGTTTGCTGTTCTTTCTCAAGTTCATCCGCGTGAGCAGTTAAGTCCTCAATTTTTGCTCTTTCTTCTTTTTTAATACAAGATTTAGGGCAATAAATTTCCCTCTCAGCACAGCCTTAGCTGCATCCCAAAAGTTCTGATATATTGTATTCTCATTTTCATTTGTCTCCAGATAGCTATCATTTTTTAAAAAACATTTCTTTTTATTGTACAATATAACATATATACAAAGCAAAGAAAGAAAAAAGCAGTAGTTCTCAAAGCATTCTTCAACAAGTAGTTACAGGACAGATCCCAGAATTTGTCATGGGCTACCTTACCATCATCTCAGATTTTTCCTTCTAGCTGCTCCAGAATATAGGAGGCTAAACAAGGAATGTCATGGTCAGGTTCATGTGTCAACTTGACCAAGTGGTGGTACCTGTTTGTCTGATTGGGCAAGTGCCAGCCTGTCTGTTGCAATGATGACATTTCATAGAATTAAATCATGATCATGTCAGCTGCATCCACAGCTGATTCCGTTTGTAATCAGCCAAAGGGGAGTGTCTTCTGCAATGAGTGATGCTTAATCTAATCACTGGAAGCCTTTTAAAGAGGATTCAGAAGAGACAGGCTCTCTTCCTGCTTTGGCTGGCGAGCCTCTCTTGTGGAGTTCATCCAGACACTCCATCAGAATCGTCAGCTTCACAGCTTGCCCTGCAGATTTTGGACTCTGCGTTCCCACGGTCACATGAGACACTTTTATAAATTTTATATTTGCGAGTGTTCCCTGTTGATTCTGTTTCTCACCTAACTAATACATCTTGGTACCAGGAGTGGTTCTTAAGAAACAGAATCTTAAAAATGGGTTTCTACTCTGACTGGACTCAAAGGCACTAAGGACTCTGATTCCCATAATCAGAATGACACTCCCATTCCATGGAGTGAGTTGGCAAAAGAGATAGTCAATATATCACCATTTGATTCTCCTAATGCTTTGCTTGTATGAAGCCGGGCTCTGGGGGATAATATTTTTTGACACCTTTACAGAGTTTTGTGGAAATAAGAGGTATAGAGATGTTGGCTGGCTGTTGCTAGATACACTGGCTACATTAAGGAGTGAAAGGGATGGGCTTAAGGCTTCAAACGAGAAGCTTAAGCGCCGTCTGACAGATGGAGATGTTTCTATGAGTATCCTGAAAGAAAATCTTATTTCCTGTAGCTGTAGACTTGAGATCTCTGAAAATCAGACTCAGAATCTTATTGTTAGAGTAGCAACTTTCCAACATAAACTGAAATCCCAATCTTGCATGGTGTCTGCCGTTAATGTGAGGGCATTGATTGGAAAGGAGTGGAACCCTGAAAAATGGGATGGTGACATATGGATTGATAATGATGTCGGGGGTGAGGTTGAAACCCTAGGTCATGCTGAGTCTTCTCTAGATAACCCTGTAATAGTCTGCCCTGAGGACATAACCACCCCACCTCCAGCCTGCCTTGAGGAGTTGGCCACCTAACCTCCTCCTGAAGGGATTAGCCCTAGAGTGATTAATCCTGTTTCAACAGATGAAACTGCAAATGAAGGCCCTGAAGCAAATGGCTTGGAAGATATTTCTAATTGTTTTCATGACCCACCCCCACCACCCATCATTTCTTCCAGACCTATAACTAGACTAAAGTCCCAATAGGCCCCTAAAGGTTAGGTACAAAGTATCACGCATGAGGAGGTACATTATACTCCAAAAGAACTGTGTGAGTTTTCCAATTTATATAGACAGAAATCAGGGGGATATGTGTGACAATGGATTTAAGGGTGTGGGATAGTGGTGGGAGGAATATAAGGCTGGATCAGGCTGAATTTATTGATATGCATTCTGCATTCAATGCTATAGCTTGAGGGGTTAGAAAAGGTATTAACAGTTTGTTTGGATGGTTGGTTGAAACATGGATCAAAAGATGGCCAACTATACCTGAGGTTGAAATGCCAGAACTGCCCTGGTATAATGTAGATCAGGGGATCCAGAGGCTTAGAGAGATTGGAATGCTAGAGTTGACTTATCATGCAAAGCCTGCTCTTACACCTCAGGAATGACCAGAGGATGCATCTTTTACCAGAACAGTGAGAAATAAATTTGGGGGCTAGCACCATCATCCCTGAAGAGCTCTGTGGTTGCACTTCTCTGTAGGTCAGATATTACTGTAGGAACTGCTGTCACTGAGCTGGAATCCTTAAACACAATGGGGATGATGGGATCCCGAGTTGGCAGAAGCCAGGTGGCTGCACTTAATCACCAAAGACAGGGTAGAGTTGGCTATTATAATAGACAGCAAACTCAAAGCAGGTGTCAAAAATATATGACTCGCAGAAATTTGTGGCATTGGCTAGTAAATCATGGGGTACCTAGAAATACAATTGAAGGGCGGTCTACTAAATTCTTGTTTGAGCTGTATAAACAAAAGAGTTCTAGAAGTCTAACATGAGTTACAAAAACACAGAGTCATGGCTCCCTAATCAATTTCCAGACTTGGAACAGTTTACAGACCAGAGCCCCTTGAATGAAGGGGAGGCCAGGTCCCTTTGGGGAGAACCCTGTTACACTGCCACAAATTTATACCATTAATCTTCCTCCAAGCCTTCCCCAGGGAGACCGATGCCCTTTTACCAGGGTAACTGTGCATTGGGGAAAAGAAAATGATCAGATATTTGGGGGATTATTAGACACTGGTTCAGAAGTGACATTAATTCCAGGGGACCCAAAATGTCACTCTGGTCCACCAATCAGAGTTGGGGCTAACGGAGGCCTGGTGATCAATGGAGTTTTAGCTCAGATCCATCTCACAGTGGGTCCAGTGGGTCCCCAGACCCATTCTGTAGTTATATCCCCAGTTCCGGAATGTATAATTGGTATAGACATACTGAGCAACTGGCAGAATCCCCACATTGGCTCTCTAACTCGTGCAGTGAGGGCTATTATGGTGGGAAAGGCCTAGTGGAAGCCACTAGAACTGCCTCTACTGAGCTAAAGAGTAAATCAGAAGCAATACCGGATTCTTGGAGGGACTGCAGAGATTACTGCCACTCTTAAGGACTTGAAGGATGCAGGGGTGGTGATTCCCATCACATCCCCATTCAACTCTCCTATTTGGCCTGTGCAGAAAACTGATGGGTCTTGGAGGATGACAGTGGATTATCATAAGCTCAACCAGGTTGTAACTCCAATTGCAGCAGTTGTTCCAGATGTGGTATCATTGCTTGAGCAAATCAATACATCCCCTGGTATGTGATATGCAGCTATTGATCTGGCAAATGCTTTTTTTCTCAACAGCTGTTAATAAGGACCACCAGAAACAATTTGCTTTCTGCTGGCAAGGTCAGCAGTATACTTTCACTGTCCTACCTCAGGGGTATATCAACTCTCCAGCCCTATGTCATAATTTTGTCCACAGGGAACTTGATCATTTCTCCCTCCCAGAAGACATTACACTGGTCCATTATATTGATGATATCATGTTGATTGGACCCAGTGAGCAAGAATTAGCGACTACTCTAGACTTACTGGTAGGGCATTTGCGTGTCAGAGGATGAGAGATAAATCCAACAAAAATACAGGGGCCTTCCATGTCAGTGAAATTTCTAGGTGTCCAGTGGTATGGGGCCTGTCTAGCTATCCCTTCTAAGGTGAAGGATAAGTTGC
This sequence comes from Myrmecophaga tridactyla, assembly GCA_004026745.1. Classification (NCBI taxonomy): domain Eukaryota; kingdom Metazoa; phylum Chordata; class Mammalia; order Pilosa; family Myrmecophagidae; genus Myrmecophaga; species Myrmecophaga tridactyla. The sequence goes on from PVIY010042445.1 coordinate 13,414, forward strand.
TGCATCTGGCCCCTCCTATGACCAAAACAGAGGCACAACGCCTAGTTGGTCTCTTTGGATTTTGGTGACAACATATTCCTCATTTGGGCATGCTACTCCGGCCCATTTATCGAGTGACCAGAAAAGCTGCTAATTTTGAGTGGAGACCTGAACAAGAGAAGGCTCTGCGACAGGTCCAGGCTGCTGTACAAGCTGCTTTGTCACTTGGGCTATATGATCCAGCAGATCCAATGGTGCTAGAAGTGTCAGTGGCAAATAGAGATGCTGTCTGGAGCCTTTGGCAAGCCCCTATAAGAGAATCACAACGTAGACCCTTAGGATTTTGGAGCAAAGCTTTACCATATGCTGCAGATAACTACTCTCCTTTTGAGAAACAGCTTTTGGCCCACTACTGGGCCTTGGTAGAGACTGAATGCTTAACCATGGGCCACCAAGTTACCATGAGACCTGAGTTGCCTATCATGAGCTGGGTATTATCTGACCCACCAAGCCATAAAGTTGGGCCTGCACAGCAGCACTCTATTTTAAAATGGAAATGGTATATATGAGATAGGGCCAGAGCAGGTCCTGAAGGCACAAGTAAGCTACATGAAGAAGTGGCCCAAATGCCCATGGTCTCCACTCCTGCCATATTACCTTCTCTTTCCCAGACCAGAGCTATGGCCTCTTGGGGAGTTCCTTACAGTGAATTGACTGAGGAAGAATGTTCAGCACGATATGCAGGTACCACCTGAAAGTGGACAGCTGCAGTACTATAACACCCTTTATGGGGTGTCCTTGAAGGACAGTGGTGAGGGGAAATCCTCCCAGTGGGCACAACTGCGAGCAGTGCACTTGGTTGTTCATTTTGCTTGGAAGGAAAACTAGCCAGAGGTGTGTTTGTATACTGACTCATGGGGTGTTGCTAATAGTGTTCTAGTTTGCTAGCTGCGGGAATGCAATATACCAGAAACAGAATGGCTTTTAACAAGGGGAATTTAATAAGTTGCTAGTTTACAGTTCTAAGGCCGAGAAAATGTCCCAATTTAAAAAGTCTATAGAAATGTCCAATTTAAAGCATCCGGGGAAAGATACCTTGGTTCAAGAAGTCCAACGATGTTCAACATTTCTCTCTCAGCTGGAAGGGCACATGGGGAACTTGGTGGCATCTGCTGGCTTTCTCGTGGCTCTACCAAAAAGGGACTCTCTCCAAAATGTTTCCTCTTTTAAAGGATTCCAGCAAGCAACTCCACCTTCAGTGGGTAGAGACACACCTCCATGGAAATCATCTAATCAAAAGTTACCACCCACAATTGGGTGGGTCACATCATGGAAACAATCAAAATGCTCCCACCCAGCAATATAGAATGAGGATCAAAGGGAATGGCTTTTCTGGGGTCCACCACAGATTCAGACCAGCACAAATAGTTTGGCTGGATGGTCAGGGACTTGGAAAGACCATAATTGCAAAATTGGTGACAAAGAGGTCTGGGGAAGAAGTATGTGGATAGACCTTTCTAAGTGGGCTAAAAACATGAACATATTTGTGTCCCATGTGAATGCACACCAGAGGGGGACTTCAGCAGAGGAAGGTTTTAACAATCAAGTGGATAAGATGACCCATTCTGTGGATACTAGTCAGCCTCTCTCCCCAACAACTCCTGTCATTGCCCAATGGGCTCATGAACAAAGTGGTCATGTTGGTAGGGATGAAGGTTATGCATGGGCTCAGCAACATGGACTTCCACTCACCAAGGCTGACTTGGCTACAGCCACTGCTGAGTGCCTAATCTGCCAGCAGCAGAGACCTACACTCAGCCCCCAATATGGCACCATTCCCCGAGGTGACCAGCCAGCTACATGGTGGCAGGTTGATTACATTGGACCACTCCCCTCATGGAAGGGGCAGCAATTTGTTCTAACTAGAATAGACACATACTCTGGATATGGGTTTGCTTTCCCTGCATGCAATGCTTCTACCAAAACTACCATCCATGGGCTTACAGAATGCCTTATTCATCATCATGGTATTCCACATAGCATTGCTTCTGATCAAGGAACACACTTCACAGCAAATGAAGTGCGGGAATGGGTACATGCTCATGGAATTCTCTGGTCTTACCATGTTCCCCATCATCCAGAAGCAGCTGGATTGATACAATGGTGGAATGGCCTTTTGAAAACTCAATTACAGTGCCCACTAGGTAGCAATACCTTTAAAGGCTGGGGTAATGTTCTCCAGGAAGCTGTATATGCTCTGAATCAGCATCCACTGTGTGGTGCTGTTTCTCCCATACACAGGATCCATGGGACAGGAACCAAGGGGTGGAAATGGGAATGGTACGACTCACTATTACCCCTAGTGATCCACTAGGAAACTTTTTGCTTCCTGTCCCTGCAACCCTGACCTCTGCTGGTCTACAGGTTTTCATTCCAAAACAGGGAGTGCTTCCACCAGGAGAAACAACGATTCCATTGAACTGGAATCTAAGACTGCCATCTGGTCACTTTGGGCTATTTATGCCACTGGATTAACAAGTCAAGAAGGGGATTACATTATTGTCTGGGGTGACTGACCCTATCATGGGAAAGTAGGACTACAACTACATAATGGAGGTAAAGAAGAGTTTTCTTGGAATATAGGAGATCCCCTAGGGCATCTTTTAGTACTACCGTGCCCTGTGATTAAAATCAATGGAAAACTGCTACAACCCAATCCAGGCAGGACTACCAATGACTCTGAAACTTCAGGAATGAAGGTTTGGTTCACCCCACCAGGCAAAGAATCATGGCCAGCTGAAGTGCTTACTGAGGGTAAAGGGAACATGGAATGGGTAGTGGAAAAAGGTAGTGATAAATATGAACTTCGACCACTTGATCAATTACAGAAATGAGGACTGTACTACTGTTTTGTTCATGTTATACTATTTAAGTTGTAAGATATCAAGTTTAAGAATGAATATTACCCAAGGATTTGCACCCTATTCTGGAGAGATTTAATGTATTTCCAGTTATGTGCAGGACAGTTGAGTATTGTTAGGTGAAAGAAAAAAAAGTGTGTTTTATTGTTTTTTATTTAGAAATTAGGTATGGTTTAAGGTGGTATGTATAGCTGTCAAGTTGACAAGGGGTGGACTGTCATGGTCAGGTTTATGTGTCAACTTGGCCTGTTTGTCTGGTTGGGCAAGTGCTGGCCTGTCTGTTGCGATGAGGACATTTCATAGAATTAAATCATGATCATGTCAGCTGCATCCACAGCTGACTCCATTTGTAATCAGCCAAAGGGGAATATCTTCTGCAATAAGTGATGATTAATCTAATTACTGGAAGCCTTTTAAGGAGGATTCAGAAGAGACAGGCTCTCTTCCTGCTTTGGTTGGTGAACCTCTCCTGTGGAGTTCGTCCAGACCCTCCATCGGAATCATTGGCTTCACAGCCTGCCCTGTGGATTTTGGACTCTGCATTCCTGTGGTCATTTGAGACACTTTTATAAATTTTATATTTGCGAGTGTTCCCTGTTGATTCTGTTTCTCTAGAGAACTCTAACTTATACAGGGAATAAATATTTTTTTTATAATCACAATCAACTTTTTTTCTTTTTCTTTTGTAAAAAATAATATACATAGAAAACAGCAATAGATTTCAAAGTATATACCACTAGTTATAGAACAGATTTCAGAGTTTGGTATGTGTTACAATTCCACAATTTTAGGGTTTTACTTCTAGCTGCTCTAAGATACAGGAGACTAGAAGAAATATCAATATAATGATTCAGCAATCATATTTGTTTGTTAAACCCTACCTTCTCTGTATAACTCCACCATCACCTTTGATCTTTCTATACACTCTTTAGGAGTATTTGGGCTATGGTCATTCTAAGTTTTTCATGTCAGAAGGGCTGTCAATAATATAAATGGAAGTAGCTGATGCTCTGGAGAGGCTGGCTCCTCTAGGTTTCAAGACTTGTCCAGGGACCCATCTGGGGGTTGTAGGTTTCTGGAAAGTTACCCTAGTGCATTAAACCTTTGTAGAATCTTATATATTGCCCCAGATGTTCTTTAGGATTGGCTGGAATGGTTTTGGTTGGGGTTTAGCAAGTTATGTCTAACTGAAGCTTGCATAAGCGTGACATCCAGAGTAGCCTCTTGACTCCATTTGAACTTGCTCAGCCACTGATACTTCATTAGTTACACTTCGTTTCCCCCTTTTGGTCAGGATGGCATTGTTGATCCCATGGTGCCAGGGACAGACTCATCCCTGGGAATCGTCTCCCACACTACCAGGGAGACTTTCACCCCTGGATGTTATGTCCCATGTAGGGGGGAAGGCAATGATTTCACTTGCAGAGTTGGGCTTAAAGAGAGTGAGGCCACATCTGAGCAACAAAAAAGTCCTCCAGAAGTAACTCTTAGGTGTACCTATATTGGCTAAGCTTCTCCACTACATACATAGCTACAAATTTTTCTAGCAATTTCTTCTTTGACCTACTGGTTGTTTAAGAGTGTGTTATTTAATCTCCATATTTTGTGAACATTCTCACTCATTGGTGGTTATTGATTTCTGCCTTAAATCCATTGTGATTAGAGAAAGTGCTTTGAATAATTTTAATGTTTTTGAATTTACAAAGACTTATTTTGTGCTCCAGCATTTGATCTATCCTGGAGAATGTGCCATGAGCACTAGAGAAGAATGTATATCCTGCTGCTTTAGGGTGTAATGACCTATATGCTTGTTAGATCTAATTCATTTATCAAATTGTTTAAGTTCTCTATTTCCTTGCTGATTTCTGTCTGGTTGCTTTGTCTATAGAGGAGAGTGTTATATTAAGATCTCCTACTATTATTGTTGAAACGTCTATCACTCCCTTCAGCTTTGTCAATGTCTCGTGTACTTTGGAATTCCTTAAATTGGGAGTATAAACATTTATGATTGTTATTTCTTCTTGGTGAATTCTCCCTTTTATTAATATGTAGTTTCCTTCTTTGTTTCTTATGATGTTTTTACTTTTGAAGTCTATTTTGTCTGTTATTAGTTTAGCTCCTGCTGCTTTCTTTTGGTTACAGCTTGCATGGAAAATCTTTTACCATTCTTTCACTTTCAATCTATTTGTATCCTTGTGTCTAAAGATGAGTCTCTTGTAAGCAGCATATAGCTGGATTATATTTCTTAATCATTCTGCCAATCTGTATCTTTTCACTGGTAAGCTTAGTCCATTAACTTTCAGTTATTACTGCAAGGGATTTCTTGAATCTACCATTTTATCCTTTGGGTTTTATTTGTCAGGTCTGTATATTCTTTTCACTCTTCCTCTTTTTATCTTTTAAGTTACTCTTACTAGTACTCTTCAATTTTGTGCCCTCCTCCAGTCCTCCCTCTCCTGTATTTTTTTTTCCAACCAGCAGAGCTACCATGACCTGGATTCTGTTAAACAATGGGAATTTATTAGCTCATGATTTTGAAGTTAAGAGAAAGCCCAAATCAAGGCTTCATAAAGGCAATGATTTGTTCCCCAAGACTGGCATTCGGGGGCTGACTGCCAACAATCTTTAGTCCTTCATTCCTCTGTCACACGGCAAAGCACATGGTAGCCTTTCCTGGCCTCTCCATTCTCTTCCAGTTTCCGTTGAATTTCAGCTTCTTGCTTCCTGTGGCTTTCTCTCTTTTTCTCTGAATTCCATTCCACTTATAAAGGACTTTTTATAGGATTAAGACCCAACCTGATTGAGGCGAGCCTTAAACTGAAGTAATCTCATCAAAAGGCCCTACTACAATGGGTTCACACCCACAGGAATAAGATTAAGAACATATTTTTCTTGGGTATATATAGCTCCAAAGCACCACAGCAAGGTTGCCACAAACCTACAAATGTGTGAGAACAAAAATAAAAACAAAAACATAGTATCTACCAAGCACAATACAGCAAAGCACAATAAATGAGGTATGCCTATATATTAGATACCTAGCAAAATATCTAGTTTTTGCCAAAACCCTATAATTTAGGTATTAACACCTTCAATTTTCAGATGAGGAAGTTAAGTTACAGAGAAATTAAGAGGATTTATTTAAATCTACTCAAGAAATAAGTAGCAGGGTTAGGATTAGAATCTACTTCTTTCCATTTAGCTATAAAGCCCCATGCTCTTTCTGATAAGCACAATGCCTCTCTCTTTATATGAGGCATCTGGTTCATATGGTTCTCTGTATATGAGACATAGCTGTTCAATAGTTTCTCAATAGTATTATAATAGGTTTAAGCTAAATTGTTAGTGTGCTGAAAAAGAAAATCACATGCCACTGGGAGAAGCTAAGTGAAAGGACAAAATCAAGGAAAGTGTTTATAAAAGACTTGGTATTCAGAGTTCCTGGAAGATGGCAGAATAGGATAAGTAGAGTTCACCCCTGCTCCAAGGAACAGCTAGAGAAGGGATGGGAAGAGTCAGGAGTGGATGAAACAGAGGTCACATGCTTGCTGCAGAGATATAGCAAAGTTGTCTCTGTGGGAAAAGGCACCTGATGTCCTGAAAAAACTAAAGTGTTGCAAAGCTGCTTGAGTATGGGGCAAAAGGAGGCCTTGGGAAACACATAACTTTTTTACTTACTCCATCACAAGGAGTTCAGCTCCTGCTTCCTCCTCCAGTGTTCTTTAGTTACATTTTTTACTTTCTTTACCTGCAGTCCTATAAAAGAAACCCTGCTGAGCCTCTTGGCATCTTTGAGTCTCTGTCTGAGCTCAGAGTCCCCCCTGGTCCCAGCTTTAACTGTATTTTTGTCTCTTGTGTTTCTTTCTCAATTCCCCATGGTCTTCCTTCAGTCCCAACACTGAGCCATGATGGTTGCGGCAGGGAAGGTGACTGGGGCAATGATTCAAGGGTGTAAGTAAGCTGGGAGGGTCTTTTATACCACATAAGGAGGCCCTGGTTGCAAAAGCTGAAGAACTGAGAAGCAGAGAACCAGAGACCATCCAGCTGTTGGAAACAGCCTAATGTACCCCTTTCAAAATGGAAGCCATGAAGCTTCAGGAATGCATGGACAGAGAGACCGGGACAAGGAAGTAGGCCAAGCTGTGTTCCTTAAACGTGCTACACCCACGCTCACTGCAGTGATTCACCTCTCACCCCACACCTGGCACACCTGAACCCTGTCACCCACCCCCTGACCATGCTCCCATTCCTCCCCCCCAACCCCAACCTCCCAGCCCCACACCCCTGCCCCATGCATGTGTGTACACCTGCCCCAGTCCAACCCACCTCTCTCACACAAATGCATAGGGTCCACTCATGCTTCCCAAGACCCACACATTCGCGCCCAGCCCCACAACCCCACCTCCCCTTCCCTGCCCCCTGCAGGTAGTTGCCTGCACATCCATGCTGCAAGGCACTCACCTTCATGCTTGGGCTACACCCACCCTCAGACTCACCCACCCTTGGCCCATACATTCACGCAACCCCACTCCAGCCCCCTGAGCTCTGTGCACACGTACATGAGCCTACACCCTCCCAGATCCACATACACGCACGCACCCCCACCACGCGTGCAAGCACTGACCTGCTCATTTGGGCCACATGCACCCCCA
>PVIY010042446.1:0-20964 GCA_004026745.1 Myrmecophaga tridactyla
AATGAAAATCTGTATCCTGTGAGTATCCTCCTTTGCATCTTGGCACTAGACAACTTGTTTTGAGATTCACAGGTCCACAGCAAGAAGAGAATTTTTTGCACCTGTTTAAGGTGATGCTTGAAGTTGCCAAGTTGACAAGGGGTGGACATGTGTTAGTTAGATTCAGTTGTCAACTTGGCCAGGTGAGCATACCTAGTCTCATTGCTGCAGACATAAGCCAATGGTACGTGAGCCTCATTTGTTGCTGATTACATCTGCAGTCGGCTAGGAGGTGTGTCTGCTGCAATGAGTGACGTTTGACTTAATTGGCTGGTGCATAAATGGGAGAATGCAATGTAGCACAGCCTAAGCAGCTTGGCATTCCTCATCTCAGCACTCTCAGCTCAGCCCAGGCCTTTGGAGATGCAGAAAGAAGTCACCCTGGGGAAAGTTGTTGGAACCCAGGGGCCTGGAGAGAAAACCAGCAGAGACCATCTTGTGCCTTCCACGTAAGAAAGAACCTCAGTGGAAAGTTAGCTGCCTTTCCTCTGAAGAACTAACAACATAAATCCCCTTTTATTAAAAGCCAATCCATCTCTGGTGTGTTGCATTCCAGTAGCTAGCAAACTAGAAAAGAAGGGTTCTCTGAAATATTGCAGTTTTAGTAAAAAATCTTGTGCCAGTTAATGGAACCAGGACAATTCTACATTTTCAAAGCAAGTTTAGGTAATGGTTTACATAGCTGTAGTTGAGTGCTCTGCAGAAATGCTGTTTTTCACCGAGAAGTTGCTTGAAAGTGAATGGAGCTGGTTAATCAACGAGTTCTCAAAACACATTTACAAACTGTTCTCATCTTTTACTGAGAAACATTACTATGCAATGCTGCTCTCCATTAAAAATGCACAGAAATGTGTCAAGATATTATTATTATTTGGTTTTTGAAGCAGATTATGTTAATGTTAGTGTTAGGGTCAGGGTTAGGTTTAGGGTTAATATAGGGATAGCATTTGTGTTAGGTTGTGGTTAGGGTTAGGATTAGGCTAGGGTTAGGATTTGGATTATGTTTAGCATGGGATTAAGATTGGCATGAAGCTTTGCATTCATTTGTGTTTTTTCTTGTTCTTGATGTTGTAGATTTAGGGGTAGTGTTAGTGTTATGCCTAGGTTATGTTTAGGTTATGGATAGTGTTCTCTGAAGAAAGTACTTTCAGTCCAAAAAGTGCATGGAAGTGAATGGATCCATTATGTCTCTTAGCCTTCAAGACAGTATTGGGTAGGGGATTTGCATAGCAATTGTTGAGTTTTCTGTGAAAATGTTAGTTTTTGTACAAGACATACATCAAAATGAATGGAGCCAGTATGTCACTCAGTTCTCAAAACACATTCACAGGCTTTTTCAAGTAGAATTAGGTGAGATTTGTTTGACAATGCTGTTTTATGCTAAAAATATATATGGAGGTTTGTGGAACTACTACATTACTCTGTTTCAGAAAAAAATTATGTTAAGGCTAGGCTCAGTGTTAGGGTTAGGGTTAGGGTTAAAGTTAGGGTTAGGGTTGGTGTTAGGGTTAGGTTTAGGGTTGGGGTTGGGTGTAAGGTTGGGATTAATGTTAGGGTTGGGTTTAGGGTTGGTATTGGTGTTGGGGTAAGGTTAGGGTTAGGATTAAGTTTAGGATTATGGTGAGGGTTTGGGTTGAAGTTAGGCTTGGGGTTGATTTTGGTACTGAGTTTGGAGGTTGGAGTTTTGCTGGTATGGGTTCCTTTGGGGTTTCAGTTTCTGTTCGTGTTTGTGGTTGCTTTTGTGTTATGTTTAAGTTAAGTTTAATTAAGGGTTCACTTGAATATTGCAGTTTTAGTTAAAAAATCTTGATTCAGAAAATGGAACCAGGACATTCTATGCTTTTAACGCATAGGTAATGGTTCTCATATCTGTAGGTGACTGTGCTGCAGAAATGCTGTTTTTCACTAAAAAAGTTGCTTGAAAGTGAATGGAGATGGGAAATCAATGAGCTTTCAAAACACATTTGCAAACTTTTCTCATTTATTGCTGTGCTTTTCTCATATATTTGCAATGCTGTTTTCCATTAAAAAACGCATAGGAATCTGTGCAGATATTATTATTTCTTGGTTGTTGAGGCAGAATATGTTAATGTTAGTGGTAGGCTCAGGGTGTGGTTTAGGGTTAATGAAGTGATAGCATTTGTGTTAGGTTGTGGGTTTGGGTTAGGATGAGGCTAGGGTTAGGATTTGGATTATGCTTAGGATGGGATTAAGGTTGGTGTGAAGCTTTGGGTTCGGTTGTGTTTTTTTCTTGTTTTTAACCTTGTTGTAGTTTAGAGGTAGTGTTAGTGTTAGGTTTAGGTTAGGTTGAGGTCAAGGATAGTGTTCTCTGAAGAAAGTACTTTCAGTCAAAAAAGTGCATGGAAGTGAATGGATCCATTACATCTTTTAGCCTTCAAAACAGAATTAGGTAAGGATTTGCATAGCAATTGTTGAGTTTTCTGTGAAAATGCTAGTTTTCGTGGAAGACAAACATCAAAATGAATGGAGCCAGTATGTCACTCAGTTTTCAAAATACATTCACAATTTTTTTCAACTAGAATTAGGTGAGATTTGTTTGACAATGCTGTTTTTTACTAAAAATATGTATGGACACATGTGGACCAAATAAATTACTCAGTTTCTGAAACAAATTACATAAAGTCTAGGCTCAGTGTTAGGGTTAACGTTAGGATTATGGATAGGGTTAGGGTTGGGGTTAAGGTTAGGTTTAGGGTGAGAGTTGGGTGTAGGTTTGGGGTTAAAATTAGGGTTGGGTTAAGGGTTGGTGTAGGGGTTGGGGTTAGGTTTAGGGTTAGGGTTGGGGTTATGGTTAGGGTTAGGTTAAGGGTTAGGGTTAGGGTGAGGATTTGTGTAGAAGTAAGGCTTGGTTTTGATTTTGGGACTGGGTTTGAAGGTTGTGATTTGTGCTGGTTTTTGTTCCTTGGGGTTTTGGTTTCTGTTTGTGATTGTCATTGGTTACTGTTATGTTTAAGTTACCATTTTAGGTAAGGGTTCTCTGAAATGTTGCAGTTTTAGTAAAAAATCTTACACCAGTTAATGGAACCAGGACAATTCTACATTTTCAAAGCAAGTTTAGGTAATGGTTTATGTAGCTGTAGTTGAGTGCTCTGCAGAAATGCTGTTTTTCACCAAGAAATTGCTTGAAAGTGAATGGAGCTGGTAAATCAACGAGTTCTCAAAACACATTTACAAACTGTTCTCATCTTTTACAGGGAAACGTTACTATCCAATGCTGTGTTCCATTAAAAATGCAAGGAAATGTGTGGAGATGTTATTATTCAGTTTTTGAAGCAGATTATGTTAATGCTAGTGTTAGGGTCAGGGTTAGGTTTCAGCTTAATGTAGGCATAGCATTCATGATATGTTGTGGTTTAGGGTTAGGCTTAGGATAGGGTTAGGATTTGGATTATGTTTAGGGTGGGATTAAGATTGCTGTGAAGCTTTGGGTTGGTTTTGATTTGTTGTTGAGTTTGAGGTTGGTGTAGTTTTAGGGGTTCTGTCAGTGTTATGCTTAGGTTATCTTTAGGTTATGGATAGTGTTCTCTGAAGAAAGTAATTTCAGTCCAAAAAGTGCATGGAAGTGAATGGATCCATTACATCTCTTAGCCCTCAAAACAGTTTTAGGTAAGGGATTCACATAGCAATTGTTGAATTTTCTGTGCATATGTTAGTTTTTGCGCAAGACATACACCATAATGAATGGAGCTAGTATGCAACTTGGTTATCAAAACACATTTACAGATTTTTTTCAACCAGAATTAGGTAAGATTAGTTTGACAATGCTGTTTTATGCTAAAAATACGTATGGATATGTGTGGACCAAGTACATTACTCAGTTTCTGAAACAAATTATGTTAAGCCTAGGCTCAGTGTTAGGGCAGGGTTAGGGTTAGGGTTAGGTTTGGGGTTAGGGTTAGGTTAGGGTTGTGTTTGGGTTTAGGGTTGGTATAAAGGTTAGGGTGGGGTTTAGGGTGGGTGTTGGGGTTGGGGTTAGGGTTAGGGTTAGGATTGGGGTTGGGTGTAGGGTTGGGGTTAATGTTAAGTTTGGGTTTCAAATTGGTGTTTGGGTTGGGTTTTGAATTGGTGTTGGGGTTGGGTTTAGGGTTATGGTTAAGTTGAGGATAGGGTTGGAGGGTTGGGGATAGGGTTAGGGTTAGGGTTAGATTTAGGATTAGTGTTAGGTTGAGGGTTTGAAGTGAAGTTAGGCTTGGGGTTGATTTTGGACTTGGTTTGCAGGTTATGATTTGTGTTGGAATTGGTTCTTTGGGTTTCAGTTTCTGTTTTTGTTTGTGGTTGCATTAGGGTTATGTTTAAGTTAAGTTTAATGAAAGGGTTCTCTGAAATATTGAAGTTTTAGTAAAATATCTTGCGCCAGTTAATGGAAGCAGAACAATTCTATGTTTTCAAAGCAGGTTTAGGAAATGGTTTGCATGTTGAGTGCTCTGCAGAAATACTGTTTTTCATTGAGAAATTGCTTGAAAGTGAATGGAGCTGGTAAATCAATGAGCTCTCAAAACACATTTACAAACTATTTTCATATACTGCTGGGAAACATTACTTTGCAATCCTGTTTTACATTAAAAACACATGGAAAATGCGTGGAGATATTATTATTACTCAGTTTTTTAAGCAGGTTATGTTAATTGTAGTATTAGGCTCAAGGTGAGGTATGGGGTTAATGTTGTTGCATTGTGGGTTATGGTTAGGCTTAGGCTAGGGTTAGGATTTGGGTTATGCTTCAGATGGGATTAAGATTGGTGTGAAGCTTCAGGTTGGTTTCCGTTTGTTGCTGTTTATGAGGTTGTTGCAGGTTTAGGGGAAGTGTAAGTATTATGTGTAGTTTAGGTTTAGGTTAAAGATATTGTTCTCTGAAGAAAGCACTTTCAGTTCAAAAGGTGCATGGAAGTGAATGGATCCATTATGTCTCTTAGCCTTCAAAACAGTTTTAGGTAAGGGATTTGCATAGCAACTGTTGAGTATACTGTGAAATTGCTAGTTTTCACACGAAACATACATCAAAATGAATGGAGCCACTTTGTCACTCAGTTCTCAAAACCCATTCACAGACATTTTTCCAGGTAGAATGAGGTGAGATTTGTTGGACAATGCTGTTTTATGCTAAAAATATGTATGAATGTGTGTGGACCAAGTACATTACTCAGTTTCTGAAACAAATTATGTAAAGTCTAGGCTCAGTGTTATGGGTATGGTAATGGTTAGGGTTAGGGTTTGGGTTGGTGTTAGGGTTAAGTTTATGGTTGTGTTTGGGTGTACATTTGATTCAAAGATGAGGGTGGGGTTTAGGGTTGGTAGGGCTGGCATTAGGGTTAGGGCTGGGGTAAAGTTTGGGGCAACAGTTAGGATAAGGCTTAGGTTTAGGGTTAGGGTTAGGGTTAGGGTTGTGGCTAGGGTTAGGCTTAGGTTTGCGGTTGGGTGTAGGTTTGGTATAAAGTTTTGGATTGGGTTTCAGGTTGGTTTTGAGTTTCGGGTTAGGGTTAGGGTTAGGATTAGGGTTGGGGTTAGGGTTGGGGCAAGGGTTAGGGTTAGGGATGTGGTTAGGGTTAGTGTGAGTGTTTGGGTTGAAGTTCGGCTTGGGTCTCATTTTGGAATATGGTTTGGAGGTTGAGGTTTGTGCTAGTGTTGGTTCCTCGGGGTTTGTGTTTGTGTTTGTGGATGTGTTAGTGTTAAGTTTAAGTGAAGTTTAAGGTGAGGGTTTTCTGAAATATTGCAGTTTGAATAAAAAATCGTATGCCAGTTAATGGAACCAGGACCGTTCTAAGTTTTCAAAACAGGTTTAGGTAATGGTTCACAAAGCTGTTGTTGAGCACTCTGCAGAAATGCTGTTTTTCACTGACAAAATGGCTTGAAAGTGAATGGAGCTGGTAAGTCAGTGAGCTCTCAAAACACATTTACAAACTGTTCTCATATGTTTCAGGAAACATGACTTTGCAATGTTGTTCTCTATGAGAAATGCATGAAAATGTGTGGAGATACTATTTTTATTGCTCGTTTTTTTAATCCAATTATGTTAATATTAGTGTTACGTTCAGTGTTATGGTTTGTGTTAATGCAGGGATAGCATTAGTGTTATGTTGTGGCTTGGAGTTATGCTTAGGCTAGGGTTAGGATTTGGGTTATGCTTAGGGTGAGATTAAGATTGGTGAGAAGCTTGGGTTGGTTAGGGTTTGTGGTTGGTTTTGAGGTTGTTGTAGGTTTAGGGGTAGTGTTTTCATTAGGTTTAAGTTAAGGATAGTGTTCTCTGAAGAAAGTGCTTTCAGTCCAAAGTGTATGGAAGTGAATGGATCCATTAAGTCTCTTAGCTTTCAAAACAGTATTAGGTAAGGGATTTGCAGAGCAATTGTTGGGTTTTCTGTGAAAATGCTAGTTTTCACGCAAGAGATACATCAAAATGAATGGATGCAGTATATCACTCAGTTTTAAAACATATTCAGAAAGTTTTTTCCACCTAGAACAAGGTGAGATAAGTTGGACAATGCTGTTTCATCCTTAAAATAGGTCTGGTCATGTGTGGACCACGTAAATTACTCAGTTTCTGAGAAGAATTATGGTAAGCCTAGCTCAGTGTCAATGTCAGGGTTAGGGTTAGGGTTAGGGTTGGGGTTCGGGTTATGTTTAGGGCTGCGGTTCGTTGTCGGGTTTGCTTAATGTTGAGTTGTGGGTTTATGGTTGGTGTTGGGGTTGGGGTTATCGTTCGGGATAGGTTTTGTGGTAAGGTTGGGGCTAGGTTAGTGTTAGTGTTAGAGTTAGGGTAAGTGTTGAGGTTATGGTTAGATCTTGGGTTGCAGTTCGGTGTAGGGTTTTGTATAAATTTGAAGGTTGGGTTTAGGGCTGCTGTAGGGGTTGGGGATAGGTTTACCATTCCGGTTGATTGTAGGGTTGAGTCTAGTATTAGGGTTAGGGATAGGGTCAAGTTTAGTGTTAGGATTAGTGGGAGAGTTTGGCTTGAAATTAGGCTTGGGGTTAGGGTTAGGGTAGGGTTGGGATTAGGGTTAAGTTTAGGGCTGCAGTTTGGTGTATGTTAGGTATAAATTTGAGGGTTGATGGTAGGGTTGGTGTTGGGGTTGTGGTTAGTGTTTGGGCTGGGGTTGGTGGTAGGGTTGGGGCTAGGTTTAGGGTTAGGGTAAGGGTTGGTGTTAGGGCTAAGTTTAGCGATGTGTTGGGGTGTAGGGTTGCTATGAACATGAGGGTTGGGTTTAGGGTTGGTGTTGGGGTTCGGGTTAGGTTTTGGGTTAGGTTTGGAGGTAGGGTTGGGTCTAGGGTTAAGGTTAGGTTTAGGTTAAAGGTTCTATTTAGTGTGAGGGTTTGGGTTGAAGTCAGGCATCATGTCAATTTTCCGACCGGGTTTGGAGGTTGGGATTTGTGCTGGTATGGGTTCTTCAGTGTTTCAGTTTCTGTTTGTGTTTGTGGTGGCATTCGTGTCACATTTAAATGAAGTGAAACTGAGAACTTTCTGAAATATTGCAGTTGCGGTAAAAAAATCTTACACCAGTGAATGGAACCAGGATGATTCTACATTTTCCAAACATGTTTAGGTCATGGTTTCCATTGCTGTAGGTGAGTGCTCCACAGAAATGCCGTTTTTCTCTGACAAAATTGCTTGAAAGTGAATGGAGCTGGTAAGTCAATGAGCTCTCAAAAGACATGTACAAACTGGTCTCCTATTTTAGTGGGTAGCATGAGTTTGCAGTGGTGTTTTCCATGAAAAATGCTCTGAAATGTGTGCAGATATTAATATTACTCGGTTTTTGAGACAGATTATGTTCATGCTCATGTTAGGCTCAGGGTTAGGTTCAGGGTTAAGGTTCAGCAACATTAGTGGTTGTTTGTGAGTTAGAGTTCGGCTTAGGCTAGGGTTAGGATTTGGGTTTTGCTTAGGGTGTGATTAAGATTGGTGTGAAGCTTGGCGTAGGTTTGTGTCCGTCGTTTCTTTTGAGGTTGTTGTACATTTACGGGGAGTGCTAGTGTTAGGTTTGGGTGAGGTTAAGGATAGTGTTCTCTGAAGAAAGTACTTTCAGTCCAAAAAGTGCATGCAAGTGAAGGGATCCAATCAGTCCCTTAGCTTTCAAAACAGTATTAGGTAAGGGACTCACATAGCAATTGTTGAGTTTTTTGTGAAAATGCTAGCTTTCACGCAAAACGTGTATCCAAATGAATGGAGCCAGAATATCGCTCAGTTCTACAAACCCGTTCACAGAATTTCTCAGTAAGAAGGAAGTGAGATACATTTGACAATGCCATTTTAACCTAAAAGAAGTATCGTCACGTGTTTGGAAGGGCACATGGTGAATACGGCATCATCTGCTAGCTTACTCTCCTGGCTTCTGGTTTCATTAAGCTCCTCAGGAGTCGTTTTCCTTCTTCATCTCCAACGGTCGCTGGCTGGTGGACTCTCTGCTTCGTAGTGTTGCTCTCTCTGAATCTCTCATTCTCCAAAATATTTCCTCTTTTATGGGACTCCAATAAACCAATCGAGACCCACCCAAATGGGTGGAGACATGTCATCACCTTATCCCATTTAACAACCACTCTTGACTACATCACATCATCCAGGGAGATGATCTTATTAGTTTCAAACATACAGTATTGAATAGAGATTATTCTACCTTTATGAAATGGGATTTATATTAAAACATGGCTTTTCTTAGGGGGCATACTTCCTTTCAAACCAGCACATTCCACCCTCTGGCCCCTAAAAAAGACATGTTTTTCCCATATACAAAATTCATTAACTTTGTAACAATATCAGAAACCATAAACCTTTCAGTAGCAATACAATGAAGTACAAAATTAGAGACAGTATAAAATTTCATCAAGTCAGTTACAGGCATGGTATGTCCTAAGGCAAAGTTCTTTGGCTCTGGACCTTTGAAAACTTATAACAAATTATTTGCTGCTAACACACAAAGGAGGAACATTCATAGCATACATATACACATTTCCATAGGGAGGAAGGAATACAGGGGTCACTTGACTCATACAGTTTCGAAAACCTGCAGGGCAAAGTCCATTAGATTTCAAAGTCTGAGAGTCATTTATCCTCATGGCTTTAGAAAATGGCAGTCCCACCCTTTCCAAATGCCTATGCAGAGGCCTGCCTTTCTCCAAATGCAACCTTGGGGGATACTGGGGAGACCACCTGTCTCTCAACTCCACCCTCTCCAAGCATTGGGGTCACACTCGGGCTCTCTGCCATCTCCGGGGCACATGCTCAACCCCTCCATGTGGTGGCAGCCAGGCTCTCCCCAAACCCCAAGGAATGCACTTCACCCTCTCCAAGTCCTGAGGTGGCATGACTCTTTCACTGCAACTAGGAGGAAGGTCCATCCTCTGCCTTTGGGGCAAACTCACCCTCTCCATGGGCTTGGGTGTGTCCGGTCTCCAGGCCCCAGGCTTCTTGACTTTAGACCTCAGTTTCCATGGCTTTGCCTCTGAAGTTATTTTTCCTCCAATGTGTCCCTTCTCTGAAACCCCCAGTCCAGACTGGCAGTGGCTCTGTTTATACAGGTCCCAAAGCACTCTCATTGGCTTTCTATGCAGTAGCCTTGGATCATGCCCATCAGACATAAGGGGTTTCTGCAAATCCTTCCTGGATAACTCCATGTCCAATCCTGACTTTCTCTGAAATGGCTGACTGGTTCCACATCTGGTCAAATCCTCACACAGGGCTCTATTCTTTGGGGTCTCCATTTCTGGAAGCTCAGAATTTTCCAGAACTTCAATTTCTGGTTTCTTTGTACCCAAGAGTTCAGTTTTCAGCTTATCTCTTTCCTGTCTCATTTCGCTACAAGCTGCAAGGAGAAACCAGGCTGCACTTTCGACATTTAATTTGGAGATCTCCTCTGCTAAATATCCAAGTTCATGGCCTTTAAAATCTGCCTTCCAGCCAAAGCCACTTGTCAACTTTGCCAGATTATCTGCCATTTTAAAACAAGGATCACCTTCCTTCCAGTCTGTAATAACACATTCCTCATTTCTGTCTAGAGGCTGGCCAGAGGTATCTTTAGAGTCCATGTTCCTATCAACAGTCTCTTCAAAGCATTTTAGGCCTTCTCTATCAACCTCATCACAACTCCTCCAGATTCTTCCCTCTATCCATTCAAAAAGCTGTTCCAACATGTTTGGTATTTGCAAACCACAGCAGCAACCCACTTTCTGGTGCCAAAATCTGTTCTAGTTTGCTAGCTGCCAGAATGCAATATACCAGAAACGGAATGGCTTTTAAAAAGAAGAATTGAATGAGTTGCTAGTTTACAGTTCTAAGGCTGAGAAAATGTCCCAATCAAAACAAGTCTATGGAAGTGTCCAATTTAAGGCATCCATGGAAAGATTTCTTGGTTCAAGAAGGCCAGTAAAGTTCAGGGTTTCTCTCTCACCTGGAAAGGCACATGGCGAACACAGTCACAGTTTCTCTCTTGGTTGGAAGGGCACATGGCAAATACAGCATCATCTGCTAGCTTACTCTCCTGGCTTCTGGTTTCATGAAGCTCCCCGGGGGGCGTTTGCCTTCTTCATTTCCAAAGGTTGCTGGCTGGTGGACTCTGTTTCATAGGGTTGCTCTTTCTGAATCTTTCATTCTCCAAATATTTCCTCTTTTATAGGACTCCAATAAACCAATCAAGACCCACCCAAATGGGTGGAGACATGTCATCACCTAATCCAATTTAACAACCACTCTTGAATAAATCACATCATCTAGGGAGATGATCTCATTACAGTTTCAAACATACAGTATTGAAAAGAGATTATTCTACCTTTATGCATGGGATTTATATTAAAACATGGCTTTTCTTAGGGGGCATATATCCTTTCAAACCAGCACAGTTAGGGTTAGAGTAAGGGTTGGTGTTAGGGCTACATTTCACCCTGCATTTGGGTGCTGTGATGGTATAAAGCTGATGGTTGTGCTTAGGGTTGGTGTTGGGTTTGGTGTTAGGGTTCTGGCTAGGGTTCGTGGTAGGGTGGGTCTAGGTTTAGGCTTAGGGTAAGGGTTAGCGTTAGGCTTAGTGTTGGTGTTAGGGTGAAGTTTAGGGCTGTGGTTTGGTGTACAGTTGGTAAAAAATCCAGGGTTGTGTTTAGGGTTGGCTTTGGATTTGGGGTTACTTTTCAGGTGAGGGTTGGTGGTAGGGTTAGGGTTAGGGTTAGGGTTTGTGTTAGGGATGGCATTAGGGTGAAGTTTAGGGCTGCGGTTTGGTGTAGGTTTGCTATAAATTTCAGGGTTGGGTTTCGGGTTGGTGTGGGGATTGCGGTTAGTGTTTGGGCTAGGGTGGTGTTAGGGATGGGGCTAGGGTTCAGATTAGGTTAAGGGTTATGGTTAGGGTTAGGATTGGTGTTAGGGTTAAGTTTAGGCATGTGCTTGGGTGTAGGGTTGCTGACAATTTGAGGGTTGACTTTAGGGTTGGTGTTGGGGTTGGGGTTAGGTTTCAGGTTTGGGTTGGAGATACAGTTGGGTCTAGGGTTAGGGTTAGGTTTAGGGTTAGATTTCGTTTGAGTGTTTGGGCTGAAGTCAGGCATCAGATCAATTTTCAGACCGGGTTTGGAGGTTTGGATTCGTGCTGGTATGGGTTCATCAGTGTTTCAGTTTCTGTTTGTATTTGTGGCCACGTTAGTGTCAGACTTAAGTTACGTGAAAGTGAGGGTTCTCTGAAATATTGCAGTTTTGGTAAAAAAAAATCTTATGCAAGTGAATGGAACCAGGAGGAGACTAAGTTTTCCAAACATGTTTAGGTAGTGATTTCCAATGCTGTAGTTGAGTGCTCCGCAGAAATGCCATTTTTCTCTGACAAAATTGTTTGAAAGGGAATGAAGCTGGTTAGTCAATGAGCTCTCAAAACACATGTACAGACTGGTCCCCTATTTTAGTGGGTAGCATTAGTTTGCAGTGGTGTTTTCCATGAAAAATGCATGGAAATGTGTGCAGATATTAAAATGACTCAGATTTTGAGACAGGCTATGTTCATGTTCATGTTAGGCTCAGGGTGAGGTTCAGGGTTAAGGTTTGGCAAGCCTTAGTGGTTGGTTGTGGGTTAAAGTTTGGCTTAAGCTAGGGTTAGGATTTGGATTCTGCTTAGGGTGTGAGTAAGATTGGCAAGAAGCTTAGCGAAGGTTTGTGTCGGTCGTTGGTTGGAGTTCATCGTACATTTACGGGGAGTGCTAGTGTTAGATTTAGGTTAGGTTAAGGATAGTTTTCCCTGAAGAAAGTACTTTCCCTCCACAAAGTGCATGCAAGTGAATGGATGGAATCACTCCCTTAGCTTTCAAAACAGTATTAGGTAAGGGATTTGCATAGGAATTGTTGAGTTTTCTGTGAAAATGCTGGCTTTCTCACAAGATAGGTATCCTAATGAATTGAGCCAGAATGTTGCTCAGTTCTACAAACCCATTCACAGAATTTCTCAGCAAGAAGAAGGTGAGATATGTTCAGCAATGCTGTTTTAACCTAAAAGAAGTATCGTCGCATGTGGACCAGGTCCATTTCTTAGTTTCTGAAACCAATGATGTGAAGTCTAGCTCAGTGTCTGTGTTAAGGTTAGGGTTAAGGTTAGGGTTTGAGTAAGGGTTGGTGTTAGGTTATGTTTCACTCTGCATTTGGGTACAGGGTGGGTCTAAAGCTGAGGGTTGTGCTTAGAGTTGGCGTTGGGTTTGGTGTAAGGGTTCTGGCAAGGTTTTGTGGTACAGTTGGGTCGAGGTTTAGGGTTAGGGTTAGGGGTAGGGTTAGGGTTAGGCTTAGTGTTGGTGTTCGGGTGAGGCTCAGGGCTCCAGATTGGTGTAGGTTGGTAAAAATCAAGGGTTGTGTTTAGGGTTGGCATTGGACTTGGGGCTAGTTTTTGGGTGAGGGTTGATGGTAGGGTTATGGCTAGGGTTTGTGTTAGGGGTTAGGGTATGGTTTGGGTTAGGGTTGTGATTAGGGTGACGATTAGGGCTGCGGTTTGGTGTAAGGTTGGTATAAATTTGAGGGTTGGGATTAAGGTTGGTGTAGGGGTTGTGGTTAGGGTTTGGGCTTGGGTTGGTTGTAGGGTGGGAGTAGGGTTTGGGTTAGGTTAAGGGTTAGGGTTAGGGTTAGGGTTGGTGTTAGGGTTAAATTAAGGCCTGTGCTTGTGTGCAGGGTTGCTGCCAATTTGAGGGTTGACTTTAGGGTTGGTGTGCGGTTGTGGTTACATTTTGGGTTTAAGTTGGAGATACAGTTGGGTCTAGGGTTAGGGTTAGGTTTAGGGTTACATTTCGTGTGAGGGTTTGGGTTGAAGTCAGGCATCGGGTCTATTTTCGGACCGTGTTTGGAGGTTGGGATTTGTGCTGGTATGGGTTCATCGGTGTTTCGGTTTCTGTTTGTGTTTGTGGCTGTTTTAGTGTCAGACTTAAGTTAAGTGAAAGTGAGGGCCCTCTGAAATATTGCAGTTTTTGTAAAAAAATCTTACACCAGTGACGGAACCAGGATACTAAGTTTTCCAAACATGTTTAGGTAATGGTTTCCATTGCTGTAGGTGACTGCTCGGCAGAAATGCCATTTTTCTCTGACAAAATTGCTTGAAAGGGAATGGAGCTGGTAAGTCAATGAGCTCTCAAAACAAGTGTACCAACTAGTCCCCTATTTTAGTGGGTAGCATGAGTTTGCAGTGGGGTTTTCCATGACAAATGCATGGAAATGTTTGCAGATATTAATATGACTCAGTTTTTGAGGCAGGTTATGTTCATGTTCATGTTCGGCTCAGGATTAATTTCAGGTTTAAGGTTCGGCATGCCTTAGTTGTTGGTTGTGGATTAGAGTTCGGCTTAGGCTAGGTTTAGGATTTGGATTCTGCTTAGGGTGTGAGTAAGATTGGTGAGAAGCTTGGCGTAGGTTTGTGTTGGTCGTTGGTTTGGAGGTCGTTGTACATTTATGGGGTGTGCTAGTGTCAGGTTTAGGTTAGGTTAAGGATAGAGTTCCCTGAAGAAAGTAATTTACCTCCACAAAGTGCGTGCAAGTGAATGGATCGAATCACCCCCTTAGCTTTCAAAAACAGTATTAGGTAAGGGATTTGCATAGCAATTGTTGAGTTTGCTGTGAAAATGCTAGCTTTCACACAAGACGGGTATTCTAATGCATGGAGCCAGAATGTCGCTCAGTTCTACAAACCCGTTCACAGAATTTCTCCACCAGCAGAAGGTGAGATATGTTTGACAATGCCGTTTTAACCTAGAATAAGTATCGTCGTGTGTGGACCAGGTCCATTTCACAGTTTCTGAAACTAATGATTTGACGACTAGCTCTGTGCCTGGGTTAGGGATATGGTTAGGGTTGGAGTAAGGATTGGTGTTAGGGTTACATTTCGCCCTGCATTTGGGTGCAGTGTCGGTCTAAAGCTAAGGGTTATGCTTAGGGTTGGCATTGTGTTTGGTGTCAGGGTTCTGGCTAGATTTCATGGTAGGTTTGGGTCTAGGTTTAATGTGTGGGTTAGGGTTAGGGTTAGGCTTAGTGCTGGGGTTCGCGTGAGGTTTAGGGCTGCAGATTGGTGTAGGTTTGGTAAAAAGTCGAGGGTTGTGTTTAGGATTGGCATTGGACTTGGAGTTAGTTTTCGGGTGAGGGATGGTGGTAGGGTTAGGGCTAGGATTAGGGTTTGGGGGTAGGGATAGTGTTTGGTTAAGGGTTGTGATTAGGGTGAAGTTTAGGGGTGTGATTTGGTATAGGGTTGGTATAAATTTGAGGATTGGCTTTAGGGTTGGTGTGGGGGTTGTGGTGAGGGTTTGGGATAGGGTTGAGGTTAGGGTTGGGGGTATGGTTCAGGTAACGTTAAGGGTTAGGGTTAGGTCTACTGTTAGTGTTAGGGTTATGTTTAGGGGTGCGATTTGCTGCAGGGTTGGTCAAAAGACTAGGGTTGTGTTTAGGGTTGGTGTTGGGGATGGGGTCAGATTTCAGGCGAGGGTTGGTGTATGGGTTAGGGCTAGGGTTAGGGTGAGGGTTACGGTTAGGGTTAGAGAAAGGGTTGGGGTTAGGGTTATGTTTCAGGCTGCATTGGGGTGGAGGATTGCTATAGAGCTGAGGGTTGTGCTTAGGGTTGGCTTTGGGTATGGATTTAGGTTTTGGGCCAAGGATAGTGGTAGGGTTGAGTCCAGGCTGATGGTTTGGGTTAGGGTTAGAGTTAAGCCTAGTGTTGGTTTTAGGGTTACATTTACGGGTGCGATTTGCTGCAGGGTTGGTCAAAAGTCAAGGGTTGTGTTTAGGGATGGCATTCAGGATGGGGTCAGATTGTGCTGAGGGTTGGTGTTCGGGTTAGGGCTAGGGTTAAGGTGAAGGTTAGGGTTAGGGTAAGAGAAAGGGTTGGGGTAAGGGTTATGTTTCATGCTGCATTAGGGTGCAGGGTCGGTATACAGCTGAGGGTTTTGCTTAGGGTTGTATTTGGGCGTTGGGTTAGGTTTCAGGCCAGGGATCATGATAGGTTTGGATCTAGGTTGAGAGTTTGTGTTAAGGTTATGGTTAGGCATAGGGTTGGTGTTAGGGTTACATTTAGAAGTGTGTTTTGCTGCAGGGTTTCCAAAATTCGAGGATTGTGTTTAGGATTGGCATTGGGGTTGGGGTCAAATTTCAAGCGAGGTTGGTATTCGGATTAGGGTTATGGTTAGGGTGAGGGTTATGGTTAGGGTTAGAGAAAGGGTTGGAGTTAGGTATATGTTTTGGGCTGCATTGGGTTGCAGGGTCCATATACAGTTGAGGGTTGTGCTTAGGGTTGACTTTGGGTGTGGGGTTAGGTTTAGGGCAAGGGTTCATGGCAGTGTTAGGTCCAGGTTGAGGGTTTGGGTTACGGTTATGTTTAGGCCTATTGTTGGTGTTAGGGTTACGTTTAGGAGTACAATTTGCTGCATGGTTTGTCAAAAGTCGAGGGATGTGTTTAGGGTTGGCATTGAGGATGGGGTTAGATTTTAGTCGAGGGTTGGTGCTCAGGTTAGGGCTAGGGCTAGGGTGAGTTTTATGTTTAGGGTTAGAGAAAAGGTTGGGTTTAGCGTTACGTTTCAGTCTGTGTTGGGATGCAGGGTCGGTATACAGCTGAGGGTTGTGCTTAGGCTGTGCTTTGGGTGTGGGGTTAGGTTTCAGGCTGGGGATCATAGTAGGGTTGGGTCCAAGTTAAGGGTTTGGGTTAAGTTAAGGGTTTGGGTTAGGGTTAGGGTTAGGCCTAGTGTTGGTGTTAGGGATATTTTTAGGGGTGCAATTTGCTGCAGGTTTGGTCAAAAGTCAAGGGTTGTGTTTAGGGTTAACTTTGGGGATGGTGTCACATTTCAGGCAAGAGTTGGTGTTCGGGTTAGGGCTAGGGTTAGGGTGATGGTTAAGGTTAGGTTTAGAGAAAGGGTTGGGGTTAGGGTTACATTTCAGGTTGTGTTGTTGTGCAGGGTTGGTATAATGCTGAGGGTTTTGCTTAGGGTTGTATTTGTGTGTCGGGTTAGGTTTCAGGCCAGGGATCATGATAGGTTTGGGTTGAGGTTGAGAATTTTGGTTAGGGTTAAGACTAGGCCTAGTATTCGTGTTAGGGTTGCATTTAGAAGCGCGATTTGCTGCAGGGTTTCTCAAAAGTCGAGGGTTGTGTTTAAGGTTGGCGTTGGGGATGGGGTCAGATTTCAGGCGATGGTTGGTGTTCGGGTTACAGCTAGGGTTAGGGTGAGTGTTAGGGTTAGGGTTAGAGAAAGGGTTGGGGTTAGGGTTACGTTCCTGGCTGTGTTGAGTTGCAGGGTTGGAATACAGCCCAGCGTTGTGCTTAGGGTTGGCTTTGCTTGTGGGCTTAGGTTTTGGACCAGGGATCATGGTAGGTTTGGTCCAGGTTGAAGGTTTGTATTAGGGTTATGGTTAGGCCTAGTGTTGGTGTTAGGGTTACTTTAGGGGTGTGGTTTGCTGCAGGGTTGGTCAAAAGTCGAGGGTTGTGTTTAGTGTTGGTGTTGGAATGGGTTCATATTTCAGGAAAGGGTTGGTGTTCGAGTTATGGCTAGGGTTAGGGTGAGGTTTAGGGTTAGGGTTAGAGAAAGGGTTGGGATTAGGGTTATGTTTCGTGCTGCATTGGTGTGCAGGGTCGGTATACAGCTGAGGGTTGGCTTAGGGCTGGCTTTGGGCAGGGGATTAGGTTTCAAGCCAGGGATCATGGTAGGGTTGGGTCCAGGTTGAGGGTTTGGGTTAGGGTTAGAGTTTTGCCTAGTGTTGGTGTTAGGGTTATGTTTAGGGGTGTGATTTGCTGCAGTGTTGGTCAAAAGTCGAGGGTTGTGTTTAGGGTTGGCGTTGGGGATGGGGTCAGATTTCAGGCCAGTGTTGGTGTCAGATTAGTGCTCGGGTTGGTGGGAGGGTTAGGATTAGGGTTAGAGAAATGGTTGGGGTTAGGGTTACCTTCCGGCCTTCTTAGGTGCAAGATGGTACACAGCTTAAGGTTGTGCTTAGGGTTGGCTTTGGGTGTGGGATTAGGTTTCAGGCCAGGGTTCGTGGTAGAGTTGGTACAAGGTTGAGGGTTTGGGTTAGGGTTAGGTTTAGGCCTAGAGTTGGTGTTAGGGTTACATTTAGGGGTGCGATTTGCTGCAGGGTTGGTCAAAAGTCGAGGGTTGTGTTTAGGGAAGGCATTGGGGATGGGGTCAGATTTCAGGTGAAGGTTGATGTTCAGGTTAGGGCTAGGGTAAGGGTGAGGGTTACGGTTAGGGTTAGAGAAAATGTTGGGGTTAGGGTTACATTTCGTGGTGCGTTGGGTTGTAGGGTCAGTGTACTGCTGATGGTTGTACTTAGGATTGGCTTTGGATGTGGGGTTAGGTTTCGGGCCAGGCATCGTGATACAGTTGGGTCCAGGTTGAGGGTTTGGGTTAGGGTAAGGTTAGGCCTAGTGTTGGTGTTAGGGTTACATTTAGGAGTGCAATTTGCTGCAGGGTTGGTCAAAAGTTGAGGGTTGTGTTTAGGGTTGGCATTGTGGATGGGGTCAGATTTCAGGCATGGCTTGGCATTTGGGTTAGGGCTAACGTTAGGGTGAGGGTTAGGGTTAGGGTTAGAGAAAGGGTTAGGTTTAGGGTTACGTTCCGGGCTGCATTGGGGTGCAGGGTCGGTATACAGCTGAGGGAAGTGCTGAGGGTCGGCTTTGGGTGTGGGGTTAGGTTTCGCTCCAGGGATAGTGGTAGGATTGAGTGGAGGTTGAGTGTTTTGGTTAGATTTAGGGTTAGTCCTAGTGTTGGTGTTAGGATTATGTTAAGGTGTGTGCTTGGCTTCAAGATTGGTTCATATTCGATGGTTGAGTTTACCGTTGGCATTGGGGATGGGGACTGATTTCAGGCGAGAGTTGGTGCTTGGTTTAGGGCCAGGGGTTAGGGTGAGGTTTAGTGTTAGGTTTAGAGAAAGGGTTGGTGTTACGATTATGTTCTGGCCTGTGTTGAGGTAAGGGTCGGTATACAGCTGACGGTTGTGCTTAGGGTTGGTTTTGGGAGTGGGGTTAGGTTTCGTGCCAGGGATTGTGGTAGGGTTTGGTCCTTGTTGAGGGTTTGGGTTACAGTTAGGGTTAGTCCTAGTGTTGGGGTCAGGGTTAGGTTTAGGGGTGTGATTTGCTGCAGGGTTGGTCAAAAGTCCTGGGTTGTATTTAGGGTTGGCTTTGGGGATGGAGTCAAATTTCAGGAGAGGGTTGGTGTTCAGGTTAGGGCTAGGGTTAGGGAGAATGTTAGGGTTAGGGTTAGAGAAAGTGTTCAGGTTAGGGTTACGTTCCGATTTGCATTGGGGTTCTGGGTCGGTATAGAGCTAAGGGTTGAGCTTAGGGTTGACTTTGGTTGTGGAGTTAGGTTTCAGGGCAGGGTTCATAGTAGGGTTGGGTCTGGGTTGAGTGTTTGGGTTAGGGTTAAGGTTAAGCCTAGTGTTGGTGTTAGGGTTATGCATAGGGTGCGATTTGCTGCAGGGTTGGTCAAAAGTCGAGGCTTGTGTTTAGGGTTGGTTTGTGGATTGGGTCAGATTTTAGGCGAGGTTTGATTTTCAGGTAAGGGGTATGGTTAGGGTTAGGGTTAGTTTTAGGGTTAAAGAAAGGGTTGGGTTTAGGGTTACATTTCAGGCTGGGTTGGGGTGTAGGGTCAGAGTACAGCTGACACTTGTACTTAGGGTTGGCTTTGAGTGTGGGGTTAGGTTTCAGATCAGGGATCCTGGTAGGGTTGGGTCCCGTTTGAGGGTTTGTATTAGGGTTAGGATTAGGCCTATTGTTGGTGTTAGGGTTACGTTTAAGGGTGTGATTTGCTGCATGGTTGGTCAAAAGTCGAGGGTTGTGTTTAGGGTTGGTGTTGGGGATGGGGTCAGATTTCAGGTGAGGGTTGGTGTTCGGGTTAGAGCTAGTGTTAGGATGAATGTTAGGTTTAGGGTTAGAGAAAGGGTTGGGGTTAAGGTTGCGTTTTGGACTGCGTTAGGGTGAAGGGTCAGTGTACAGCTGAGGGTTGTGCTTAAGGTTGGCTTTGGGTGTGGGGTTACTTTTCGGGCGAGGGATCATGGTAGGGTTGGGTCCAAGTTGAGTGTTTGGGTTAGGGTTAGGGTTAGTCCTAGTGTTGGTGTTATGGTTATGTTTAGGGGTGGGATTTCCTGCTGGGTTGGTCAAAAGTCGAGGGTTGTGTTTAGGGTTGGTGTTGTGGATGGGGTCAGATTTCAGGCGAGGGTTGTTCAGGTTAGGGCTAGGCTTAGGATGAGATTTAGGGTTAGGGTTAGAATAAGGGTTGGGGTTAGGGTTACGTTTTAAGCTGCGTTGGTATGCAAGGTTGGTATACAGCTGAAGGTTGTGGTTAGGGTTGACTTGGGGTGTGGGGTTAGGTTTTGGGCCTGGGATCATGGTAAGGTTGGGTCCAGTTGAGGGGTGGGTTAGGGTTAGGGTTAGGCCCAGTGTTGGTCTTAGGGTTACGTTTAGGAGTGTGATTTGCTGTGGGGTTGGTCAAAAGTCGAGAGTTGTGTTTAGGGTTGGCATTGTGGATGGGGTCAGATTTCAGGTGTGGGTTGTTGTTTGGATTAGGGCTAATGTTAGGGTGAGAGGTAGGGTTAGTGTTAGAGAAAGGGTTGGGTTTAGGGTACGTTCCCCCCTGCGTTGGGGTACAGGGTCGGTATACAGCTGCAGAAAGTGCTTAGGGTCGGATTTGGGTATGGGGTTATGGCCAGGGATCATGGTAGGGTTGAGTCAAGGTTTTGTGTTTGGGTTAAATTTAGAGTTAGACCTGGTATTGGTGTTAGGGTTACTTTTAGGTGTGTGATTTGCTTCAAGGTTGGTTCAAAAGTTGATCATTGAGTTTATGGTTGGTGTTGGGGATGGGGTCACATTTCAAGCGAGGGTTGCTGTTCAGATTAGGGCTACAGTTAGGGTGAGGTTTAGTGTTAGGTTTAGAGAAAGGGTTGGGGTTAGGGTTACGTTCCAGCCTGCATTGTGTTGCAGGGTCAGTGTAGAGCTGAGGGTTGTGCTTAGGGTTGGCTTTGAGTGTGGGATTAGGTTTCAGGCCAGGGATTGTGGTCGGGTTGGGTCCAGGTTGAAGGTGTGGGTTAGGGTTGTGATTAGGCATAGTGTTGGTGTTAGGGTTATGTTTAGGGGTGCAACTTGCTGCTGTGTTTGTCAAAGTCGAGGGTTTTGTTTAGGGTTGTCGTTAGGGATGGGGTCAGATTTCAGGCAACAGTCAGTGTTCGGGTTAGGGCTGGGGTTAGGGTGAGGGTTAGGGTTAGGGTTAGAGAAATGGTTAGGGTTAAGGTTATGCTCTGGCCTGTGTGAGGGGCAGGGTCTGTATACAGCTGAGGGTTGTGCTTAGGTTTGTTTTTGGCTGTGGGTTTAGGTTTCGGGCCAGAGATTGTGGTAGGGTTGGATCCAGGTTGAGGGTTTGGGCTAAGGTTAGATTAGGCAATTGTTGGTGTTAGGGTTACGTTTAGGGTTGCGATTTTCCACACGGTTGATCAAAAATCAAGGGTTGTGTTTAGGGATG
>PVIY010042447.1:0-20966 GCA_004026745.1 Myrmecophaga tridactyla
ATCTTGACATGCCCCACACCACTGGACACCTAGAAATATCACTGAGATGGAAGGCCATTGTGTTTTTGTTGGATTTGTCTCCCATCCTCTGACATGCAAATGCCTTACCAATAAGTCTAGAATGGTTGCTACTTCTTGCTCACTAGGTCCAATCAACATGATATCATCCATATAATGCACCAGTGTGATGTCCTGTGGGAGGGAGAAAAGATCCAGGTCCCTGCAGACAAGATTATGACATAGGGCTGGAGAGTTGATATACCCCTGAGGTAGGACAGTAAAAGTATATTGCTGACCTTGCCAGATGAAAGCAAACTGTTTCATCTGACCTAGATGCCAGGTCAATGGTTGCATATCAGGTACCAGGGGATGTATTGATTTGCTCAGTCAATGATACCACATCTGGAAAAGCAGCTGCAATTGGAGTTACCACCTGGGTGAGCTTACAATAATCCACTGTAATCCTCCAAGACCCACCCTTTCCCTGCACAGGCCAAATAGGAGAGTAGAATGGGGATGTGGTGGGAATCATCACCCCTGCATCCTTCAAGTCCTTAAGAATGGCAGTAATCTCTGCAATCCCTCCAGGAATTCTGTATTGCTTCTGATTTACAATTTTGCTCAGTAGAGGCAGTTCTAGTGGCTTCCACTTGGCCTTTCCCACCATAATAGTCCCCACTGCATGAGTTAGAGAGCCAATGTCTGGATTCTGCCAGTTGCTCAGTATGTCTATACCAATTATACATTCTGGAACTGAGGAAATAACTACAGAATGGGTCCAGGGGCCCACTGGACCCACTGTGAGTTGGACTTGAGCTAAAACTCCATTATCACTGGCCTCCATAAGCCCCTACTGTGACTGTGGGCCAGAGTGACGTTTTGGGTCCTCTGGAATTAATGTCACTTCTTAACCAGTGTCTAATAATCTCTGAAATATCTGATCACTTCCTTTTCCCTGATGCACTGTTACCCTGGTAAAAGTCTATCAGTCCCCTTGGGGAAGGCTTGGAGGAAGATAAATGGTATAAATGTGTGGCAGTGTAACAGGGTTCCCCCCTAAAGGGATCTGGCCTCCCCTTCATTCAAGGGGCTCTGGGTCTGTAAACTGTCTCAAGTCTGGAAATTGATTAAGGGGCTGTGTATCTGTCTTTTTGTAATTCAGGTTAGACTTCTGTTCACTTGACCTAAAACTCTTTTGTTTATATAGCTCAAACAAGAGTTTAGTAGACTACCCTTCTATGGTGTTTCCAGCTACCCCATGATTTACTAGCCAATGCCACAAATCTCTGCGAGTCATATAATTTTGATGCCTGCTTTGAGTTTGCTGTCTATTATACTAGCCATTTCTGCCCTGTCTTTGGGGATTAAGTACTGGCTCTGACAAATCGGGATCCCATTATCCCCATTTTGTTTAAGGATTCCAGCTCAGTGACAGCAGTTCCTATAGTAATACCTGACCTACAGAGAAGTGCAGCCAGAGAGCTCTGCAAGGATGATGGTGCTAGTCTCACAAATTTATTTCTCACTGTTCTGGTAAAAGGTGCATCCTCTGGACATTCCTGGGGTGTAAGAGCAGGCTTTGCATGATAAATCCACTATAACATTCCAATCTCTCTAAGCCTCTGGATCTCCTCATCTGTATTATACCAGGGACGTTCTGCCATTTCAACCTCAGGTAATGTCAGACACCTTTTGATCCATGTTTCAACCAACCATCCAAACAAACTGTTAATACATTTTCTAATCCCTCAAGCTATAACATTGAATGCAGAATCTCTGCTTAGTAGGCCCATATCAATAAATTCATCCTGATCCAACTGTATATTCCACCCACCATTATCCCACACTCTTAAAATCTATTGCCCCACATATTCCCCTGATTTCTGCCTATATAAATTGGAAAACTCACACAGTTCTTTTGGAGTATCACATACCTCCTCATGTGTGATACTTTGTACCTCACCTTTAGGGGCCTGTTGGGACTTTAGTCTAGTTATACGTCTGGAAGAAATGAGTGGTGGTAGGGTGGGTCATGAAAAGAATTAGATATATCTTCCAAGTCATTTGCTTCAGGGCTTTCATTTGCAGTTTCATCTGGTCAGACAGGATTAATTACTCTATAGTAATCCCTTCAGGAAGAGTTTGGTTGGCCAACTCCTCAAGGCAGGCTGGAGTGGGGCAGTTATGTCCTGAGGACAAACTATTACAGGGTTATCTAGAGAAGACTCAGCATGACCTAGGGTTTCAACCTCACCACCAACATCATCAATCCATATGTCACCATCCCATTTTTCTAGGTCCCACTCCTTTCCAATCAATGCCCTGGCTTTAACGGCAGACACCATGCAATATTGAGATTTCAGTTTACCTTGTAAAGTTGCTACTCTAACAATAAGATTCTGAGTCTGATTTTCAGAGCTCTCAAGTCTATAGCTACAGGAAATAAGATTTTCCTTCAGGATACTCATAGAAACATCCACATCTGTCAGATGGTGTTTAAGCTTCTCGTTTGAAGATTTAAGCCCATCCCTTTCACTCCTTAATGCAGCCAGTGTATCTAACAACAACCAGCCAACATTGCTATACCTCTTATTTCCACAAAACTCTGTAAAGCTGTCAAAAACATTATCCCCCAGAGCTTGGCTTCGTATGAGTGAAGCATTAGGAGAATTGAATGGTGATACTTTGACTATCTCTTTTGCCAACTCACTCCATGGATTGGAAGTGTCATTCTGATTATGGGAATCAGAGTCCATAGTGCCTTTGAGTCCAGTCAGATTTGAAAAACATTCATAAAAACCCATTTTTAAGATTCTGTTTCTTAAGAACCATTCCTGGTACCAAAATGTATTAGGGTTCTCTAGAGAAACAGAATCAACCAGAAACACTTGCAAATATAAAATTTATAAAAGTGTCTCATGTGATCACGGGAACACAGAGTCCAAAATCTGCAGGGTAGGCTGTGAAACTGATGATTCCAATGGAGGGTCTGGACCAACTCTACAGGAGAGGCTCACCAACCAAAGCAGAAAGAGAGTCTGTCTCTTCTGAATCCTCCTTAAAAGGCTTTCAGTGATTAGATTAAGCATCACTCATTGCAGAAAACATTCCCCTTTGTCTGATTACAAATGGAATCAGCTTGGATGCAGCTGACATGATCATGATTTAATTCTATGAAATGTCCTCTTCGCAACAGACAGGCCAGCACTTGCCCAACCAGACAAACAGGTACCACCACTTGGCCAAGTTGACACATGAACCTGACCATTACACCATGGTTATGTGAAACACTTTTATAAATTTTATATTTATGGATATATTCTGCTTATTCCATTTCTGTAGTGAACCCTAGTTAATTCAACTAACATCATTCTCAACAGGAAGAGCCTGAAAACTTTCATGGGAAACAGAAGGACACACTGCTACCAATGCTATTCAACATTGTGTTAGAAGTTCTAGCTAGAACCATTAAGGAAGAAAATGGAGTAAAACATCCAAATTGGAAAGGAAGAAATAAAACTTTCATTTTGTGGAGATAATATGATCCTACATGTGGTAAGTCCCCCTGCAAACTACAACTAACTTAGAGATCTAATAAACAAGCTTAACATATTGGCTGGATACAGAATCAATTTGTAAAAATCAGTGGTGCTTCTATAAAGTAGCAGCGAACTATCACATGTAACCAAGAAAAAAATTAAACTTGCAGTAGCAATAAAACAAATATCTAGGAATATACTCAACCAAGGATGGAATGACCTGTACACCTAAAACTACAAAATAATTCTAAAAGAAATCAAAGACATAAATAAATGGAATGGAATCCCTCGTTCATTGTTTGGAAGGCTAAATGTCATTATGATGTCAATTATGCTCAAATTGATCTACATATTCAGTGCATTACAGTCAAAATTCCAACAGCTACTTTGTGGAAATGGAAAAGCCAATTACCAAATTTATTTGGAATTAAGGGGCTTCAAATAAGCAAAAACAAAAACATCTTGTAAAAGAAGAATGAAGTGGATGGACTCACATTATATCTATATTTATATTATATCTATATTTATAATATGCCAGGCTTTGAGGCATGTTATAAAGCCACCATGTTCAAAAGAGCATGGTACTGGAATAAAGACAGGTGTGGTAGTTAGGTTCAGGTGTCAACTTGGCCAGTTGAAGGTGCCTAGTTTAGTTTCTGTAAACATGAGTCAATGGCATGTGAAGCTCATCTGTTGCTGATTACATCTGCAGTTGGCTAAGAAGCATGCCTGCTACAATGAATGATGTTTGACTTAATTGGCTGGATGCTTAAATGAGAGAGCTCAACATAGAACAGCCCAGGTAGCTCAGCATGCCTCACCTCAACACTCATAGCTCAGCCAAGGCTTTTGGAGATGCAGAAAGGAATCACCCTGGGGAAACTTGTTGGAACTCAGAGGCATGGAGAGATGACCAGCAGAGATTGTTCTGTTCCTTCCCATGTAAAAAAGTACCTCAGTTGAAAGTTTGCTGCCTTTCCTCTGCAGAACTATATGTTTTTAACTAAATAAACCCCCTTTTATTAAAACCCAATCCATCTCTGATGCATTCTGGCACCTTTGGTAGACCAAAACAACAAGCATATTAAGAAATGGAATTGAATTGAGAGTTCAGAAATAGGCCCTTAGATCTATGTTCAATTCATTATTGGCAAGGCCCCCAGTCTAATAAACCAGGAGAGAACAATCTCTTTAGTAAATGTTGTTGGGAGAAGTGGATATCCATACCCAAAAGACTAAAATAGGACTCAACTCACATTCTATAAAAAATTGATTCAAAATTGAACAAAAACCTCAATATAAATACCAAAAATTCCTGGAAATAAATATAGGAAAGTATCTTCAAGATCTAGTAGTTCCCGGCAGTTTCTTAGACCTTACTCCAAAAGCACAAGCAATGAAACAAAAACAGAGATAAATGGCAGTACCTCAAAATGGAACACTTTTGTGTTTTAAGGAATTTGTCAAAGGTTTAAATGAAGCTGACTCAATAAGAGAAAAATATTTGGTAAACATGAATCTGATAAGGGTTTGATAAAGAAATCCTACAACTCAACAATAAAACCATGCACACCTAATTAAAAAAAAATGGGCTCAGGAATTTCTGGGAAGATGGTGGATTGTGAACAGGCAGAATTCACTTCTCCACCAAAAGCACCTAGAAAATAGGAATTACCTACCCAAAATAGCATATAACTATCCAAAGCAACTCAGGAGAACAAGGAATGATCACTCCAGCATATAAGGATGAGCTAGATAAAAAACAGAGAAACTACAACTGCAAAATTGTGGTGTGTGATCTCAGGTTCAGTCCCTGGTGACACATATGCCCCCTAAGCCCAGCAGCTGTGGTATGGCCTTGTTCTTAGTAGCTGGTGAGGCAGTCTCTGTCCTATTCAAATTGAGGGCCAAAGAATTAAACCTTCTTTGTCCTGAAATCTAACATTTCATAAGGAATTTGGACACTCACAGCTCCATTAATCCTACAAGCTGAGAGACTGCAGTGAGAGATTAACCTCCATTGTGGTTCCTGTCACCTGTTCCCCACTCCTGAGGCCAGCAGAGGAGTGCAGCCCTGGGAAAACTCTTGGCAAGTGAAATTAACCCTGTCAGTCCTGCAGCATGGATCCTTTCCACACAGAAGCTTAAGACCCCATATCTCAATAGTTCCACAAACTAAGAGAATGTGGAAAGGCACTGCTATATGCCATGATGCCTGGAACTCAATCCCACCCCAAGGAAGATCTGGGCACATATGATTCTCTTTGACTAGATGCAATAATCTGGGATCTACACAGAACCCCTAAGCTTGGGAAACTGGGGGATATGGTACAGATATGATGCAGCTGTTGGCCAGAGGGAGTGGCTTTCTGGGTCTCACAGCATTGAACCTTTCTACACATGAGCCCAGAGTGCTTGTTCACCCACTATTTCCACAGAGAAAGTGCAGTGAGGGAATGAGATTCACAGCATCCTCAGATGTGCTGCCTCCTTTGGCCAACTGCTCTAAGCATGCCTGAATTATGCCCAGAAAGCTACAGCAGTCCTCCCTTTGGGAAAGGATGGGCATGTGGAAAAGTTTTGAACAAACATTATAAAAGGGAAATAGGACAGTGGGGGACCACAGCCATACTCATATCTGGAATTGCCCACAGCACTATGGGACCTTTATCTCCAATAACTGTAGAAACAGAAGGTTCAGAAGGATTAAAAAATAACTTACCTTTATATGATGTGGAGAACAGACTGTCAAATATTGCTGTCTGCTTGGAAGGCTGGGAAAGTGGATTCTGAGGAGATACTTTCCTGACCATTTATAACAGGTGCTCATTGGAACAGTCTTCACTCCCTTTGTGGGATGGCGGCCTTGGTTGGAAGTGAAATATTTATGTTCCAAGTGTCAAAGACAACTTCCAATATAAGTGCAATCAACAAAAAAATTTTAGACAAAAGGGAAACTAACTTTCAACATAGTCTCATCAAGCTAAGCAGATGCCTAAAAATCAGCAAAAATTGTAAGACTCATTAAGAAATGAGAAGACATGGCCAAAGCAATGATCAAATAAAATATTTATGGAAATACAGAATTTGGAAAACTAATTGAAGATGGTTAAACAAATCTCCTAAATAATTTTGAGATGGTTAAATACATAAAGGATTCTATTTGTATTGTTTGTTGTCTTAAATAAAATTTAAAAAGTACATAAAAGATATTAAGTAAACTTTAGATGAACCTAAAGAACTTGAAAGATTATATAGAAAAGTACCAAATCTTACATAATTGAAAGTTACTGTAGAGTCAATTAAAAATATACTAGAGACACAAACAGTAGATTTAAGAGGCAGTAGTAAGAACCAGTGAAGTACAGGACTGAGAAACTGAACTCAAACATGCAAAAGAATAAATAGAGGAAAGAACTGAAAAATTTGAATAGGGCCTTAGGGAAATGATTGACAACACAAAGCAACCAAATATATATAATATATGTGTAACAGAAGGAAAGGAGAATTACAAAGGGTTAGGAAGGAAATTTCAGGACATAATGGCTGAAAATTTCCAAACTCCCATAAAAGAAATAAATATGCAAATCCAAGAAATCCAACATTCTCCCAATAGAATAAATCAGAATAGTCTCACTCCAAGATACATACTAATCAGACCATCAAAAGCTGAAGAGAAGGAGAGAATCTTGAACACAATAAGAGAAAAATGATTCATCACATGCAAGGGGAGCTACATAAGGCTCAATGCTGACTTCTTATCTGATACCATGGAGGCAAGAAGGCAGTGGAATGCTATATTAAAAGCACTGATAGATAACAATCAATAGCCAGCATTTCTCTCTACAGCACCACTATTCTTCAAAAATGAGGGAGAGTTTAAAATATTCACTGATAAACAGAAGTGGAGAGAGTCTATTAACAAGACACATACCCTGCAAGATATACTGAAAGGAATTCTGCTAGCTGAAAGAAAAAAAAGGAGAAAGTAGCTTGGATGAGAGTATATAAGTAATGACTATCAGTGAGGATAACTGAAAGGATAAAAAGAGAGAAAAATAATAGATCTGACAAATAGAAGCCAAAGAATAAAATGGTTGATATATGGATGACTTTTCACAATAATTATTTTGATTGTTTATGAATTCAACTCCCCAATCAAAAGATGAAGATTTGCAGAATGGACAACAAAAGTATGATCCAACTGTTTGCTCTTTACAAGAGACTGACTTTAGATTTTAGCCAACTGCAGATGTGATCAGCCATAGATAAATTTCAGATGCTGATGATTTAAGTCTACAGCAACAGAAGAATGGGGCAACATCACCTGGCCAAGTTGACACCTGAACCTATCATAGCACCTATCAAGTTGCCTGAAAGTACATAAGGCAAACATTGGCAAAACTGCAGGGACTACTGCAATCCAGTAGCCTTGATTCTTGAACATGATTGTATAACAATTTAGTTTTTATGGTGTGACTGCATGATTGGAAAAAAACCTTGCTACAGTAATCCCTTTATCCAGTTTATGGACAAATGAGTAAGAAAACAAAGACAAAAAATAAATAACAGGAGGAATGTGGCATATAGTATGTTTTCAGTGATATTTTTTACTTTGTTTTTATTCTTTTTTAACTTTTTTGGTGTAATGAATATATTAAAAACTGATTGTGATGATGAATGCACAGCTATATGATGATAATGTGAACCATTGATTGTAAACACTGGATGATTATATGGTATATGAATATATAATATATCTCAATACAATTCATTAAGAAAGAAAGCAGCTAGTGGGGATACTCCCACCACACATGGTAAGTAGCAGAAGTAGCCACTCGAAAAAGAAACAGGTCAAGAAGACAGACTGTTCTCACCATATGTTCCATAGAGGATGATGATCACAACCTCCATGGAGCCTGAAAAGACAATGAGGAGATGGCCAGGTGCAGGACACAAACAGCTGTAAGTTGGACAATAACAATAAATCTAATCTCCTGGGTCTCTAAGCCGTACAGAAGCACTATGTATAGTAGAGAGTGGAGGTGTGCAGATACTGCAGTGGTGACTCCACTGGGTTCCCCAGGCAGAGGATATCCACACATCCATGGCCATGAAAAGTGTTGCTTTGAATTTATCCAATATTCTTCAGCTATCAAAGACTGTGAGGAACCACCTGAGAGACCTGAGGAGTAGGCCATAGACCCTAAATGCCAGGTGGCCACTTGATCCCACTTTGGCAGCTGGAGAGATAGCACTGTTGCATTTCCTCTGGGTTGCAACTCTCCTTTCTTTTTCCATCCTTTCTTCTGTTTCTGGTAGGATGAAGTTGGTTCTACAAAAAAAAATGTGAATTCAAATGGAAAAAAAACTGAAGAAGCTAACAGATATCTCTACAATAAGAGTGGGAGTCTTGAAAATGCTATTCTCTTTAATAGATAGAACCCCTAATCAGATGATCAATAAGGAAGCAGAAAACCTAAATATATGATAAGTGGACTAGATCTAACAGACATATATAGAGCATTGCACTGCAGATCAGAACATATACATTCTTCTCAAGTTTTTGTGGACTATTTTCCAGGATAGACCACATACTGGGGTAAAAAACAGGTCTTAATAAATACAAAATGATTGAAATTATACCCTTTCTGTGATCATAATAGAATGAAACTGGAAATAAACAACTGGAAACTCAAATTTCACAAATATATGGAGGTTAAACAATTTGTTTTTAATCAATGGGTCAAAGAAGAAATTATAAGAGAAATCAGTAAATATTGTAAGACAAATGAAAATGAGAAGAAAATATAACAAAACCTATGCAATGAAGTGAAGGCAGTGCTGAGAAGGACATTTATAGCTTTAAATGGCTCTATTAAAATGAAAGAAAAATTGAAATCAAAATGTAACTTATAAAACTGGAGAAATGAGAAAGAACAGAAATCTAATCCCACAGCAAGCAGAAAGAAAAAGGTAACACATATTAGAACAGAAATTAAATGAAATGGATAACAATAAAACAAAAAGTTGGTTCTTTGAGATGATGAGTAAAATGGGCAAACATAGCTAGACTGACAAAAAAAAGAAAGACAGAAGATGTAAATATACAAAATCAGAGAGGTGAGGGGGGATAATACCATGAACCCTGAAGAAACTAAAAACATCATCCAAAGATATTATGAGCAAGTGTATGCAAAAATCTAGGCAAGTTAGGTGAAATGGACAATTCCCTAGATAGACACAAACAACCTACAGACTTGAGAGCAAATACACGACCTCAACAAATCAGAAGTAAGGAGATTTAATTAGTCATAAAAAAAATCTTCCAATGAAAAAAAACCCAGGGCCACATGGTTTAAAAGGCAAATTTTACCAAGCATTCCAAGGAGAAGTATTATCAATCCCGCTCAAACTCTTCCAAAAATTGAGGAAGAGGGAAACACATAGAAGTATATCTATGAAGCCAGCATCACACTAATACCAAAGTCTGCTAAAGATACCACAAGAAAAGAAAACTGCATGCAAGTCTCCTTAATGAATATAGATGCAAAAATATTTAAGAAAATGCTTGCAAATCAAATCCAACAGCACACTAAAAGAATTATGCACCATGACCAACTGGGTTTTATTCAAGGTATGCAAGGGTGAGTCAACCCAAGAAAATCAATTAATATAATACACCACATTAACAAATTGAAAGGGAAAAAACATGTCATCTCAATTAAAGTAGAAAAGGCATTTGACAAAATCCATCATCCTTTCTTGTCACAAACAATTTGAAAGGCAGAAATTGAAGAAAATTCCCTCAATGTGATAAATGACATATATGAAAATCCCATATCTATCATTGTATTCAGAGATGAGAGATTGAAATCTTTCTTTCTTAGATTGGGAACAAGGGAAGAATGCCCTGTCACCACTGATATTCAACATTTTGCTTGGAGTTCTAACTAGAACAATAGGCAAGTAAAAGAAATAGGCATTCAAATTGACAGGATGAAGTAAAACTTTCATATTTGTGGATGATATGAATTTATATTTAGACAATCCTGAAGAAACTATGACAGTTACTTGAGCTAATAAATGAGTTCAGCAAACGGGCAGGATAAAAAACAAACAAGCAAAAATTATTAGTAATAAGCTCTCAAAGGAGGTAATCAAAAGAAAAATCTATTGACAGAAGAATTAAAATAATTAAGTATTTAGGAGCAAATTTAACCAAGTATGTAAGTATGTAGACACCTACAGAAGATTGATAAAAGAAATTGAAGAGAACCTAAATAAATGGAAAGAAAACCAGTGTTCATGAATTGGAAGGCTAAATGCTAAGATGTCAATTCTACAAAAATTGATATACAGATTCAATGCAATACCAATCAAAATTCCAACAATCTATTTTTTAAGAAATGTAAAAGCTAATTATCAAATTTATTTGGAAACACAGGTAATGAATGAAAAATATATATCATGAATCATCTCAAAATTGAATGCTTCTGTGCTTCTAAGGACTATCAAAATGGTTAAAAGGGTTAAAACTCAATGGGAGAAAATATTTGGAAAGCAAATAGCTGATAAGATTTTGATGTCCAGAATAGAAAAAGAAACACTACAACTCAACAGTAGAAAGAAAAGTAGCACAATTAAAAACTGGGCAAAAGATAGGAATAGATATTTTTTCCAAAGAGGACATACAAATGGCTAAAAAGCTCATTAAAAGATGCTCAGCTTCACTAGTTATTAAGGAAATGAAATCAAAACCACACTGAAATATCATTTTAACAAGCTAGAATGGCCACTATTGCACAAACAGGAAACATCAAGTGTTGGAGAGGATGCAGAGAAATAGGAACACTTACTCTTTCCTATTGGGATTGTAAAATGGGACATCCACTGTAGAACTCAGCCTGGCTTTTCCTCAGAAACCTAATGATACAGTTGCCTTATGAACCTGCAATCCTGCTACTCAGTATACAAGCAGATGTTCTGAAAGCAGGGATGTAAAATGACACTTGCACCCTAATGTTCATAGTGGCATTATTCATAATGGCCAGGATATGGAAACAACAACCCAAGTGTCCTTCAACTGATGATGGGATAAACAAAATGTGATGCATACATATGATGGAATGTTATTCAGCAGTAAGAAGAAATGGAGTCCTGAATCATGTGACAACATGGATGAACCTTGAAAACATTATATTGTGTGAAATATGTCAGACACAAAAGGACAAAAGTTAGATTATCTCACTGACATGATCTAATTTTATATATATACACACACACACACACATATGTATATATATATAT
Source organism: Myrmecophaga tridactyla (assembly GCA_004026745.1). Taxonomy (NCBI): domain Eukaryota; kingdom Metazoa; phylum Chordata; class Mammalia; order Pilosa; family Myrmecophagidae; genus Myrmecophaga; species Myrmecophaga tridactyla. The sequence goes on from PVIY010042447.1 coordinate 11,850, forward strand.
ATATATAAAATCATAGATATAAAATCTAGAATAGAAGTGTGCACAGGTGGTTCAGTGGTAGAATGCATGCCTTTCATGTGGGAGACCTGGGTTCGATTCCCAGACTGTGCACCCAAAAAAAATCTAGAATGGAGGTTACCAGGAGATAGAATGAAGCTAGATAAGTAGGAACATCTACTTAATACATGCAGAATGCTTAACTAGGTTGAAACTAAATGTTTCAAAATGGATAGAAGTGTTGGTAGCATGTTGTTTTGAATATAATTAAGACTGCTGAATGGTGTGTGAATGTGGTTGAAAGGGAAAGTTTACAGTTAGTATTTCACCAGAAAGAAAGCCAGAGATTAAAACATGTGAATACATGACACAGTGAATCTTGGGCTAGATGTTGACTGTGATTAACAGTGCAATATAAAATTTCTCTCAGAAATGGAACAAATGTATGACACCATTACTAGGAGATGATTAAAGAGTGGTATTTGGGTGTAAATATACCCAGGAAACTATGGACTATAGTTAAGAATAATGTCTTAATATCCTTTCAATAGCAACAAATGTATTGCACTAATATGAGGGATCAAAAATAGAAACGATAAGCTTTATGGGATGTTTGGGGATTTCTTCTTTACTTTTATTCTTTTTTTTGGAGTAATGAAATGTTCTAAAATTGATTGTGGTGATGAATGCCCAAGTATGTCATGATACTGTGAGCCACTTACTTTATACTCTGGATGGATTGTTTGGTTATTTCTTCCTGGGGTCTGTTATTGTCATGGTCAGGTTCATGTGTCAACTTGGCCAAATTGTGGTACTTGTTTGTCTGGTTGGGCAAGTGCTGGCCTGCCTGTTGCAACGAGGACATTTCATAGAATTAGATCATGATCATGTCAGCTGCATCTATAGCTGATTCCATTTGTAATCAGCCAATGAGAGTGCCTTCTGTGATGATGATGCTTAATCTAATCATTGGAAGCCTTTTAAGGAGGATTCAGAAGAGATAGGCGCTATTCCTGCTTCAGCTGGTGAGCCTCTCCTGTGGAGTTTGTCCAGACCCTCCATCGAAATCGTCAGCTTCACAGTCTGCCCTGCAGATTTTGCACTCTGTGTTCCCGCGGTCATGTGAGACACTTTTATAAATTTTATATTTGTGAGTGTTCCCTGTTGATTCTGTTTCTCTAGAGAACCCTAACTAATACAGTTATAGCTAACTTAATAAGCTAAAGTGAGGTTAACATAGATTATTGAAGTTTTCAAAGCTGACCTAAAAGGAAGACCAAATATGGAGGTTTATTTTGAAGACTTTTTTCTTTGTTTGTTTTCTTTGTCCTAATTTTGCTGGCTTCCTATCAATATTTTTCATTCATTTTCTATTTAAGAGTTAGAAACATCCTTTATTCATGTCACAGATATTCACTTGATGACTCCTTGTGTCAAGTACCAAAAAAGAGAAAATTTATGCACATAGTGGGTTGTGAAATTGGGAGGTGTTTCATGGTCAAATTGTTCAGAAAATTTAATAAGGTTGCACTTAAGCATCTTTTAAAATGATTTTCATTTTGAAAATTCAGCCTGATTTATAGATAGAAAAGTTTATGAATTGTTTAGCTATTTTCAAGTCTATTCTTGACTCAGGTAGCAACAGAAATGCATTAAATAAAAAAAAAGAAAGACATTAAATAACCTCAGTAGATCTTCATATACTCTGGCATTCAATTTCCGATTTCAATCAAATAAGTAAACTGTCTGCAATTTGCATATTGTCATCAATTGCTAATCACTTCAACTTGTCCTATGGGAGCCTAGGGTGCTACATCTACAGTTTTAAAAAGTGACTTTTGGGGGGAAGGCATGGGAAATTACTTGCATCTCTTAGTCATGTCCCTCTGCCTCAGTTGGGACAGGAATGTAGGCCTGTGAGCATCCAGGGCATGCTCCTTACATCCTCTAAGGCCTTTTTTTCTTCCACTTAGCCATTTTTCTTACTGCCATTAGACCTCATGGAGGCCCACCATAGAGCAGCACCAGACCTAGTATTATTCTAGTGACTTAAAAGGGGCACTCAAAAACATATAAATTCTACAGCATGCTACTACTACAGCCCTTCTCATTTTCCACATCTGTCTTCTATTTGATTTCCAAAAGAGTACTATGCCCTTGCACACACAGGCCTTTTGTAATGAAGGCTGCTGTCTGACCAAGATAAAGAACTAGAATTCACCTCCATCTGTGACATCTGGAATCCACCTCAATGACTTTAACTATCACATTTACTTAGTATTCTAACTAGATCAAAGAAAATGATTTTTCTAAGATTTGCACCTGAAATTTACTTTATATTTATTAAATATCTTCTAATTTTATCAACAGGAACACACATTGACTTTTTATTTTGCTGTAATTAAAGTTTTGAGGAACCACATGTGACTTTCACCTTAACATTTTTTCCCCCAATTAGGCACACATCAATCACTCTCCAACACTGACTTTTTCCCAAGGAAATTTCCCTTTGATTGGAGGAAAAGGTGGCTTCATTTTTCCCCTCAAATATCTCCACAAAAATCTATTTTCACATGTATCATCCTCAAATTTTATGGAAATGAACACAGATCAAGTGATGCTGACCCCAATTGGCTTCTTTTTCTCCTGCTTTGGGGGTGCAGTGAGGGTTAAGTCACTGAGCCCTGCTTCTCTTTCCTCTGCAGAGCATGTGGATAAGGGAACATATATGATCCCGAGGTCAGTACAAATGGGAAGGGAGAGGGAGTGAAAGTGTCTAGGCACCATGTTTATTGCCAATCCCCAACAGTAGGCAATTCTGGGTATTAGTAAGAGTACTGTGAGTGATTTTTCATTCCTGGTGTTAAATGTCTGGTTAATGTTAAATGTCTGAAATGGTTAACCTTTGAATTTCTTTCAAAGGTAAAAAGGAAACAAACTAGTAACAGAAATAATAAAAAAGAGATCACCCAAGGCCTAGTATTGCCCTTAATGTTGTCTATGCAAATTAATGTTAGCTGGATAGAATAGGATTATGTTAATAAAAAAAGAAGAAAACATTCACTCCCCCTAATGTATCCACATTTAAAAGTGGCTTTTGGGCGGCTGCCGTGGCTCAGCAGGCAGAGCTCTGACCTGCCGTGCTGGAGGTCTGAGTTCGATCCCTGGTGCCTCCTGCCCATATGCAAATTAAAAAAAAAATTAAAAAAATAAATAAATAAAATAAAAGTGGCTTTTCCATGATAGACAATTTGCCTGTAATATAGTCCAAACATGCAAAATTATGCCTAGGTCCAGGATGATTATATCTGATGAAAAAGAACATAGGAATAGTGCTCAGATGTACAAAATAATAACCAGTAGACATCCAAACATGGCCCATCAATGCCATGATAATATGAGTTTTCTTTTAGCTCATTGTTTTATGTATGAAGATTGATGACAACTAGTGATATTTGCCCCTCAACATATGTAAATAATGTATTTATTTGACTTTTCAGAGCCACCAAATAACACTACTGTAGGCTACATGATTGAGTCATTTTACTACTTGTTTTTAAATCCATTTACATAGTTCCTACATCCTTATTCATCTTAATACCCTTTATAATGCAACATGGACCAGAATCAATTATATTCAGGAAAAAAACTACTGAGAGGCAAGGAAATGCTTGTTCCTATCTAAGCAGTCATTTCACATCCCTTCTGCCTGGTCAAACCTAAAAGCTTACCCTAACCCAATACAGCCTACAACTGTGTTGCATTCATGTATCAATATATTGCAAACTAGAAGAATCAGAGTTACTATGATTCTTCTTCTATGTTACATCTTCTATGTTACTCTCGGTAACAAAAAGGTGCATTTGAGCCATGGGATCAAGCTGCAGAATTCAGGCTGCAGCTAGAAGCCTATTCACTGGAAAATTGCTTCAGGTTGGAATAAATTACAAATTCTGGCTAAGAGACTATGTACACTGCAGTAAAGGATGTATAGGTGAGTCACTTTGTAAATAGAATTGTACTGTTTCTGAAAGTGTGTGGATGAAAAAGCTAAGTAGGTATTTTACACACTGATTAAAAAGGAAAGGACAAGAAGGCTGGAAAAAGTAATTTTTGACTGAATAGGAATGTGTATCATATTCTGCACACCAAGGCTTGCTGCAAGCTGGTAGTTCTGAAGCCACTTGGAAAAAAAAAGGCAAATGTTGCTGCTAAAGATTTAGCTACTTCCTAGGCAGTATTTGGGATCCATATGTGTCCATTTACTGGATTAAAACAAACAAAGAAACAAACAAACAAAACACAAGGCAAAGTTGGAGGTACACAGAGCATGTATTTCCACATGTCCAGGCTTCAAATAAGAATAGGAGCATTGACTTTAAATATATTGACAAGAAACACCACAGCAGTTGGTCTGGAAACTGGAGACATGCATGTATTACCTGTTTCATTGAACTGGACTTCTTCCATATGCAGATCATTTACAAGGTCAGCAAAAATCATCTCCTAGTTCCAAGACACAACAATATATCTGTCAAAAAACAGAGAGTCCACTGAGCCATCCTTGGCAAAACACTGTTGTCACCTGCTACATTCATCATTCCTTCTCAACATCAACAGATATGAAATAAGGCACATGGTAGGTAGGTGTGTTCAGCTACTGGTCTGAGAGTGACACAGAATTCCTCCTTTCTAAATAAGGGTCAAAGAAGACCCACATGTAGGAGCTGCCCAAGGTGAACAGTTAATAGAAACACCATCCCTTAAATGTTGAAAGATCTTCCATCTCCTTCCTTTCACTGGGAACCAATTCCATCTAGCTGCTGAGAGATCTGTAGTCAGCTTGAATGCTGCCTCCAGGGAAAGCAGAGAGATAAGAAGGGAGGCAGAGAGAACATGTGAGATGGATCAAGAGAAGGGTAGACTGGAGGGGAAGTAAAACAGAGCACTTGACTATATGGGCTGCAGGGAGAGAACTCTCATCAACATTCCCTTTCTTATTTTTACAATAATACTGGCATTTGTTAGTTATCCAAATGTCTACCATTATCACAGGTCTTTATTTCTTTGTTTCTAAACTTTTTTATTGTATAATATAACATATATACAAAGCAAAGAAATAAAAAAGCAATAGTTTGCAAAGCACTCTTCAACAAGTGGTTACAGGACAGATCCCAGAGTTTGTCATGGGCTATCATATGATCCTCTCATATTTCTCCTTCTAGCTGCTCCAGAATATAGGAGGCTCAAGGGCTTAAATTTTTTTTATCATCATCATCAACTTTTTTTCCTCCTTTTTTTTGTGAAAAATAACCTATGTACAAAAAAGCTATGAATGTCAAAGCACAGCACCACAATTAGTTGTAGACCATATTTCAGACATTGACATGGGTTACAACTTCACAATTTTAGGTTTTTACTTCTAGCTGCTCTAAAATACTGGGGACTAAAAGAGATATCAGTTTAATGATTCAGCGTTCATATTCATTTATTAAATTCTATCTTCACAGTATAACTCCACCATCACTTTTTACCTTTCCATACCTCTCTTTAAGGTTATTTGGACTATGGCAATTATAAATTTTTTGGTACTAGAAGAGTCTGTCACTAATATGGGGTAGGGAGATGAAACTATCTGATGTGCTGGAGAATCTGGGCTATGTGTCAGGACTTATCTGAACCAGGGACCCATCTGGAGGTTGTAGGTTCCTGGAAAGTTACCTTAGTGAATGGAATCCTTGTGGAATCTTATATATTGCCCTAGGTGTTCCTTAGGATTGGCTGGAATGGTCCTGGTTGGGGTGGCAGGTTATGATAGGCAGCAAGGTCTATCTAACCTGGAGCTTGTGTAAGAGCAACCTCCAGAGTAGAATCTCTACTTGAACTCTTTCTGTCACTGATACTTTATAATTACACTTCTTTTTCCCCTTTTTGTCAGGAAGGATTTGTTGATCCCATGGTGTCAGGTATGGATTCATCCCTGGGAGTATTCTCCCATCTTGACAGGGAGACTTTCAACCCTGGATGTTATGTCCCATGTAAGGCAGAGGGCAATGATTTTACTTGCAGAGTTGGGCTTAGAGAGGCTGAGGCCACATCTGAGCAGCAACAGAGGTCCTCCAGAAGGAACTCTTAGGCATGCCTATAGGTAGTCTAAGCTTCTCTGCTACCTATATCAGCTTCACAACAGTAAGCCTCATGATTGAGTGCATGGCCTATTGATTTGGATGTCCCTAAAGTTTGACACAGTATCAGGGGATTCCCTGATGTTAAGGTTTAATAATTCCATGTTCTTTCTCTCCTCCCTCTGGGGACTTTGCCAATACTTTTTGATTATCTGCTTAATATACTCTAGGATGTTTTCAGGCATTACAATAATCTGTAAAGGATTAAAGGACCTCTTTCTTATTCTGTGCTCTCTGTGTTTCAGTTATTCAAATGAGCTATACAAGTAGGTTGAATTAGATTATGCACTACAGAAAATTTCAGTTCCAGATCCAATAAAACTTTCTTCCATTGGTCTCAAAGAGTATGTGTGGTTCTGGGCAGTGTGATGGTGGCTCAATGACAGAATTCTCACTTACCATGCCAGAGACCTGGGTTCAATTCCCAGTGCCTGCCCATGCAAAAAAAATATATATATATGTATATATATATTTGTGGTTCTAAAATATAGACACTGTCTTTCTTACCCCTATGTTCTGAATTACTTTAACCTGAAACTGTTGGGTTCATTCTTATCTCCAAATATCAGGATATATATATATATATATATAACAGCCTCTCAAAATCCAGAAATAATAATCACCATTCTGGACTTAATGTGTCTGCTCTAAAAGCTTACAATCTAGGCCCCTGTTTTCTTAGAAGCATTTTCTAAAGGTGACCATACCATTGTTCTTTTGTTTCTGCCTTATTTTCTCACCAAATGTCCCACAAGTTCATTCATATTGTTGCATGCCTCATGAGTTTATTTCCTCTGGTAGCAGCACAAACTTCATTCATAAGTATACACCTTCATTCACCAATCTACTTCTCCATCAGTGCATCCAAAAGCCACCTGCATTCATCAGGCATCATGTAGAAGGCCCAAAGTCCATAGTCCATCAACATTCTCAATTTTAGATAATTTCGTTGTTTCCAAGAGAAAGAAAACCAATAAACACACCCTTGTCAAATAGGAAATCTAAACCTCCTCTGAACTCTTGTCCCTCTCCCCATTATTTACCTCTGCTGCTGCTGTGGTAGTGCTGATGGTTTCCTTTTGAACATAGCTCATAGCATGCAATAGCAGTTTTCCCCCTGTACCCTGTACTTAAATACTCTTTGTAGAAGAATCATATCTTTGATATAATTCTTACAAGAACTAATTTTTTTTCTAGTGTGAATCAGTGGGACGCATAGGTCTATACAACCCCTTTCAATTTTGTTCATCTTCGATATGGTAATATTACTTCTAGACCCACTAGAGAATCACCTTCACTCCTATCGATTCCCTTACATTGGAGTTCAACCTCTTTAGCTAACAGTTCACTCCATCTCTAATTTCTATGTATCTCTAAGTTCCTTATATTCTGTATCATAAGCCTCTAAGTATACCTTTATGCTGGTCATAAAAGTGGAATCATCCAGTGTCTATCTTTTTGTGTCTGGCTAATTTCACTCAGCATTATGTCCTCATGCTCATATATCTCGTCATGTGCTTCAAGATGTCATTTTGTCTTATTGCTGCATAATATTCCATCTTATCCATATACCACATTTTGTTGATTCTTTCCTCTGTTGATGGCCATTTGGTTTGTTTCCATCTTTTGGTGATTGTGAATAATGCTGCTATGAACATTGGTGTGCAAATGTCTGTGTGATTGCTTTCAGCTCTTCTATTTATATACCAAATAATGCTAATGCTGGGTCATAGGGTACTCGATAATTAGTTTCCTATGGAATAGCCAAACAGTCTTCCATAGTGGCTGCACCATTATACATTCCCACCAGCAGTGCATAAGTGTCCCAGTTTCTCCACATCTTCTCCAACATTTATAGTTTCCTGTCTGTTTAATAGCAGCCCCTCTTATAGGTGTGAGGTGATATCTCATTGTAGTCTTGATCTGCATTTCTCTGATAGACAATGAAAATGAGCATCTCTCCATGTGCTTTTGAGTCATCTGTATTTGCTCCTCAGAAAAATGCCTATTCATATCTTTAGCCCATATTATAATTTGGTTGTTTGTTCTTTTGCTATTGAGTTGTGTAATTTCTTTGTATATGCAGGAAATCAAATTTTTGGCTGATATGTGATTTCCAAATACTTTCTCCCATTGAGTTGGCTGCCTCTTCATCTTTTTGACAAAGTATTTTGAAGTGCAGAAGCATTTCATTTTGAGGCATTCCCATTTATCTGCTTTTGTTGTTGTTGCTTGTGCTTTGGGTGTAAAGTTTAGGAAGCTACCTCCTATTACTAGGTCTTGAAGATGTTTCCCTACATTTTCTTCTAGAAGTTTTATGGTGTTAGTTCTTATATTTAGGTGTTTGATCCACTTGGAGTTAATTTTTATGTAGGGTATAAGGTAGGGGTTCTCTTTCATTCTCTTGGCTATTGATATCCAGTTCATCCATGCCTAATTATTGAAAAGACTATTTTGTCCCCGTTCAGAGGATTTGGGGGTCTTATCAAAAATCATTTGGCCATAGATTTGGTGGTCTATTTCTGTACTTTTGATTTGATCCCATTGGTCAGTGCTTCTATCTTTGTGCCACTACCATGCTGTTTTGACCACTGTGGCTGTATAATAGGTTTAAAGTCAGAGAGTGTTAATCCTCCCACTTCATTCTTCTTTTTTAGGATGCTTTTAGCTATTCAGGGTCTCTTTCCTTTCTAAATGAATATGGTAATTAGTTTTTCCAAATCGTCAATGTAGGTTGTTAGAATTTTTGTTGGTACTGTGTTGAATTTGTAGATCAATTTGGCAAGAATTGACATCTTAACTATATTTAGCCTTCCTATCCATGAGCACGGAATATCTTTCCACCTATTTGATTTCCTTTGAGATCTTTTAGCAATGTTATATAATTTTCAGTGTATAATTCCTTTATGTTCCTAATGAAGTTCATTCCTAAGTA
>PVIY010042448.1:0-13694 GCA_004026745.1 Myrmecophaga tridactyla
GGGGGACTAGGTACTGGGGTACAGGGTTACTGCTACATGTGTGAGTGGGGGTACAGGGGTACTACTACATCTGTGATTGGAGGTACGGGGTGGATGGGAGTATAGGGGTACTGCTATTTCTGGGAGGGGATACCGGGGTACAGGGGCTGTTGGGGTACAGGGGTACCAGTAGCACGAGGAGTGGTGAGGGGGGAACCAACTCCCCAGAACCCCCAGTGCCCTGGAAGACAAGGCGCCACCTCCTCTGCTGTGACTCCCGTACTCCCTGGGGGCCAAGTGGCCGTCGTCCAGCACTGGTCATCGTCCCGAGTGCCACGTTCTTAGAAGGTCCTTCACTGCCGCCCCCAGGAAACCCAGGAGGCCAGGGTTGTCATCGCCCTCCTTTTGCAGGTGGAGAAACTGAGGCTCAGAGTTGGGGAGACGACACACTGCCCCGGGATTCAGACGGCTTCCCCTGGGGGCCCACACCCCCCACACACACAGCACAGGAGGAGAGACTGAGGCCCACGGGGGCCCTGGGGGAGGGGAGCGTGGTCAAGGCACGGAGTGAGGGACACACACCCCCATCTCCCCAGGGCCTACATGGCCTCCGAGACGCCCCAAGAACGGTCGAGTTTTAATTTCAAGGTCAGTTAGTGGCAGCTGGGGGCGGGTGGGGGGCCTGCCCCATCCCTGCAGGTCAGGGAGGTGGGGCACGGAGGGGCAGTTCTGGGTTCAATCCTGGCCCAGCCCCCAGCTCTCTACAAACCTTAAGGGGGTACTGGTAACACCCTGAAGAGCTGGGGCCCCACCCCCCCAGCTGGCTTGAGGGCACGGCTGGGGCACTGGGCCCTGGGAATCCTGGGACTTGGGACCCCATTCCTTAGCATCTTGGAGACTTAGTTGGGGAGGGGGGCCTGCAGGGAGGGGCCTGGGTGCCCAGCCACCCCAGCTCCCTCTGGGTCAAATTAAACTCCTCAAGGCCCCATTTCCTCCTTTCTCTGCTCTATTTGGGATTTTTCCTTTTAATTCAGGGAAGAAGCTGGTGGGGGAGGGGGGGAGAAGGTGTTTAAATTAAGTCCCCGTAATATAAGAAAAATTACATTTTTCTTTCCGAGAAGGGAGTTTCGCAGAAGATAATTATTGTAATTATTCGTCCTATCTCTGTGACAAATGTTATTTTTATTACGTGCTTTTATCTCCATCTCCCAGCGTGGGGGGCAGCCAAGGTGGTGGCCGCCAGCAGCCAGGCCGTGTGGGGGGGCAACCCAGGCCTGTTCCCTCGTGGTCAACCTCTCCTCTACAGCCCCAGCTGGGCTCTGAGCCTCCTCTGCCTCCTTATCCTGGCTCCTACGTCCCGGGCCTCTCCAGGGCGCTTGCCATCTGGGCCAAGAAGCAGGAGCAGTAAGGGTGGAATTCCAGGGATGGGGATAAATGTGGCTTCGGCTTCCATTTGCCACCTTCCACAGTCTGGAGCCTCTCTCCAGGAGGCAGTCACCTTGTGCCCCTCTCAAGGGTCTTGCTATGTCTTCCTGATAGATACAATCATTTTCAAAGCACATACTATGTGCCAAATAAAGCCCAGAGAGGGGGTGATGCCTATGGACACCCGGAGAGCAGGGCTTCCAACTCGGGTCTGTCTGATTCCAGAGACAGTCATTTGGCTGTACCAATATTTTTGCTGATTGGTTGGAAACTAACAGGATGTGTTTCTCCATCAACTCTGAATCACACCCTGTGCTACCCTGGGGTGAGAGGGAGCTGTGATCAGGATTGGGCAGAGAAAGGGGTAATGGGAGTGTGTGCAAGAACTGTTGGGAAAGGGGGCATTCTGTCTGGGGTTTTGATATATGATTAGGAGTTTAATAGATGGCTCTCCAATTGCAGCCGGGGTTGGGTTACAAGGGTGGTGTCTGTGTTTGTATGTGTGTGTGTGTGTGTCTGTGTGCACAGCCACAGGAGGTCCCTGACCCACTAACCCCCATCTCCTCTTTTCTAGCTGCCACACCACCAAATGCCGTGGATCGGCCTTGCCTGCGGCTGAAGGTGTATGTGCGGCCGACCAGTAAGTGCTGGGGGTGTGGAGCAGGGTCTCACAGAGCCCAGCAAGTGGTCAGAAGAGCCAGGAATTGGAGCCCACCCTCAGGAGTCCCACCTCAGTAACAGCTGGACAATGCCCCACCCTTGAGCCTCAGTTTCCCCATCTGCAACAGTTCAGACCTTCAGGGCGAAGGTTATAGAGTCCGGGATGCAACCTGGAGCTGCTGTATAGCCAGCTCCTGTCCCCAAGGCAACACTCCTGTCCAGCCTATAAATCCTCCATCCAAAAACAGGGTATCAGGGAAGCCTCCCCAGCGGGACTAAAGGGCTCATTGAAATGTCAGAGCTATAGCCAAAGAGAAGCAGGGCGTGTGTGTGTGTGTGTGTGTGTGTGTGTGTGTGTGTGTGTGTGTGTGTGTGTGTGTGTGTGTGCTCCCAGCAGCCTTGTGATTTCACCTGGCTACCAGGTGCATTTATTGAGCGCCTGCTGTTTGCCTGTGCTGGAAGCACAACCAAGATAGCCAGAAATGCCCATATCCTCAGGCACCCATTCTCAGCTGGGGCAAGGGCCTGGCGTGGTCATGGGAGGGATATGGGAGGGGATGTGGGAGCTGGGACCAAGGGGCAGTGGGGGCCCGTCCCCAGACACCTGCCCCTAGCACAGATGTGCTTCTGAGGCTGAAGGTGCCCATGGAGCCCGGGCTAGTGCTGACCATCCTGCCCCTTTGTTCCCCCAGACGAGACCCTGTATGAGGCTCCCGAGCCCATCTTCACCAGCAATAATTCGTGCAGCGGCCTGGGGGGCTGCCACCTCCTCCTCAGCACAGTCCCCATGCTTTGGACCCTCCTGGGCTCCTAGTCCCAGCCCTGCAAGATGCCTCCTCCACCTGGATGCCCCACCTACACGGCCCCTCCTAGACAGCCCCACCTGGATGGCCCACCTGGACGGCCCACCTGGATGGCCCCACCTGGGCTCTCAGGGCCTGGCCTCCAAGACCAAATAGACACACACCTTCTCTGCAGCGCTAGGTGGGGACAGCCGAAGACCCCAGTGTCGAGGACGGGATGTGCGTGGAACCCCCCGGTCAAGCCATCTCATCGGGGGCGCCAGGGACCCGGAACCTCCTGGCGACTTTTTTTTTTTTTTTCTTAGTGTATTTTTCATGGTTGGATTGGAAAGACTTGAATTTTTAATTTAATTTATTCCCTGTTGCCGCTGGTGACTTTGGTAAGGAAATGGAGTTGGTGGATGGGGGTGCCTGGCTCCCCGTGTGTGTGGGGGAATCTGAGGGACACCTGGTCTGGGCAACTGCTCTCTACTTGGCGCCCTGTTTGTTGCGTGCTGGCTCGGGCCCCCGTGGCCTCCCCAGGCACCCCAAGATGGGTGAGTCTGAGCCGAAAGGGGAGGGGGGAGAACCCTTTGGTTCTAGTCCAGGGGCCTTAGCACCCCCAACTCCACTCCTGTCCCCTTGCTCCGCACTACCGCCTCGACGTGGAAACCCACAACCTTTCACCAAAGGCCCCCTGGCCACACCCTCAGAACCACAGCGCCATCCCCCCCTCCATCCTATAGATGCAAATGAGCCCCCCAGGACCCCCCCCCCAGCCTCACGCTGTCATCATGGGGCCAAGAAGAGGTTATATTTCTGTAAATAGAGCCAGCAAGTATATACAGTGACTTATTTTTAATGCATTCCTGAGGATGGACTGGAAAGTTTCTTTTTCTTTCCCTCCTTCCCTTCATTGGGGGCTTTTATTTTGGTGGGGGGATGTGGACCTAGAGTAGATGCTGCACCCAGCAATAAGCTCGTTTCATCTGTCGGAGCCCAGTCCCCCTGCCCTCCGACCTAATGATGTTTCAAAGGGGGGGAAATAAAGGGAAGGGGGGTGGCCGGGGAACCACCACCAAGAAAGGAACCCCTCGCCGAAGACACTTTAATGAAGTAAACAGCGCATTTATACAGATTTCATATTTCTACCCGCCTTTCCTGACTCTGTGTTTTATATCTATAGTATATATAAATATATATTGTGTATGCTGGGCCGCAGGGAGATGGCCTGAGGCACACCACGTGGCGGTGGGCGGGGTGGAGGGCGTTGTAGGGGGTGGCGGTGGGTGCTGTCTCCACGCCTGGAGCTGGGGACACCCCCCCTCCCCTGCTCCATCACCATCAAGTTTGGATTCTGTATTTTTTTATAATAAAATTAGCAGAAACCTCCAAGTCTTGTGTGTGTCTGGGGCTGTGCTTCCTGACTCGGAAGAGCATTTTGAAGTAATAAATTGGACATGAGTTTGGAGTCTGCAAGGGGTGGGTGGTGGATGGGGGTGGGGGGATATTTTTGGAGAATTCCTGGGTCCCCAGGGCCTGAAAGGAACTGGCTGTTGTGGTTGATTCTTTGACTCTGTTTTGAGGCCAGGCCCCAGGTCTGGTAATTCGGGGGATGGCATGTCTTCCCCCTCTGGGAAGTGGAAAGGAACCCCCCCTTTCCTCCTGGGGCAGCCGGGAAGGTGGAGGGAGAAGCTGCTGAGATGTCGCAGGTCTGGGGTTGCAGCTGGTACTTACAGGCATTCACCCTGTGATGCAGCTGAGCGTGTGGGCTCCCTGGACTCCAGGCCCGGCCCCTTGCTCTATTTTGGGGTTTCAGCTTCCAGGATGAGTCTTTTTAGAATCCAGTTAAATTCTGGGACAACTCTATGGCCAACACCTGCTGCTGTGTGACTCAGTTTACCCTCCTGCCCCAGGCCAGGATGAACTCAGTCTTCCCTGAATCACCCTCTGGTTTTGCAAAAGGTGCGTTCTGGGGCTTCAGGGGCCACTACCCCTTTGCTGGACCCAGATTGAGGAAACCGAGGCACAGAGAGGCTGGACCTACCCAGAGTCCAACTGCGGTGACAAGCGGAACCCTCGCAGCTCATTAATTCAGCCATGCTGGGCCTGGCGACAGGGGCCGCCTCCTAATGAGGCCAGCAAGCCACACAAAGACGCCTGTGTGCCTGCCGGGCAGGAAGATAACAGACACATGGACAGACGGACAGACACCTGTGCCGAAGGTTCGCAGCTCCACAGATAAGGACTCTGAGGCTTGAAGAGGGCAGTGGCCTGCCCTGGGCCACACCAGCCATTCCCACCTGAGCCTCGGGGGATGGGTAGGGGGTGCTGGGCTGAGAAATGGGGCAGAATCTCAGCCAATAAGTTTCATTTTATAATTCAAAAAAATAAAATCTGTTGGGGTGTCATCCACATGCCACACAGTTCACCCACTTAAGGGACAATTCAGTGGTTCTGGGGCATTCATAATGTCATGGCGCCACCGCCTCTAATGAGTTCTGGAACATTCTCAGCACCCCAGAAAGAAATGCTGCGCCCGCTAGCAGCTCCCCCAGCCCCGGCAGCCACTAAACTGCTTCCTGCCTCTATGAATTCCCCTATCTTAAATATTTCATACGAGTGGAGTCGGACAATATGTGGCCTCTCGTGTCTGGCCTCTTGCATCATGTCTCCAAGGATTCATCCTTACTGTCGCGTGTCAGCACCTCATCCCCTTTTACTGAAGAATATCCAGCTTCAGTCAAGCAGAGGGGCTCCATTTTGTCAACCCTTTCATGGGTGGATGGGCACCTTTTGGGCCTTAGGATGACTTTGTTATTCCTGAGCCATTTTAACCCCTGGGCCTTTGCACGTGCTATGTCCCTGCCCTCAGCCCTCTACGCAGGGCTCGGGTCAGATGTTACCCATGTGACTTCTGGGCCAGCGCATGCCCTGCGGCATCTCTTTGCTTGATTCTTTTCTTGTCTGATCCACCCCCAGGCCGGAAGCCCCCAGGGGGCAGGGGCCAGGGACTCAGTGGAACTTGTCAGCAGCCACATGCACAGACACACGTCTACAGTGTGCACTCACGTGTACACAAACGGCTGCACCCATGGGATCCACGGGCACCATGGCATGCCTTTGGGGCCTGGGTCTCCAGGAGCCTGCCCCACTCCCACCTGCCTTGGGGCCATACCTGCGTTGGGGCTACGGAGGGGTCCCCCACACCCCTGCAAGAACAGGAGGCCCACGCCCCAGCCAGGCGGGCTGAAACCCGGCTCCTGCAACACCAGGCAGAGTCTCTCCATATGCACACCTCGTGCAGTGCCTTTTCCAGCCCGGAGGTTCCAAAGGCAGGTGATTTCCCTCCCGCAGCCCCATTACCGCCGCCTGGGTGCTCCCCACGGGTCGGGGGGGAGGGGGCTGGGGGCTCCCGAAGTTCCCCAGGCCCCTGACAGCTGCCCTGCTATTGGAGGTCCTGCCACCCCCTCGGACCCCTCATCGCTGGGCCTGCCCCCCTCGGACCCCAGGCAGAGTTGCCTCCCCTCTCAGACCTGCTCCGCCCTGTACCCCAGGTCTCTCGGGGCTCTCAGCGTGCAGGATGCACCCCACCTCAGGCATGGGTGAGTGGCCCACAGCCCCTTTCCCTCTGAATCTCAGAGAGCCCCGAGGTAGGGGGCTCAACCCGGCATCTGGCACTGCCGCCCTTGGCCTGAATCTGGGGTCAGGCTGAGTCTTCCACGGCCACACTGCTGGGACGGGGATGGCCATGTTGGGCTCCAAAACCCCTGGCACCCCCTCTTGCCTGGAGCAAAGGTCTCAGGCCCCCAAGAGCCCCAGGTCCATGGTGTCCTGAGGCCCTCGTGCTCCCCATTCGGTCTACCACGCCACCCTACTCCTGCAGGTCCCCCAACAGCTCTGGATGGATGCCACAGTGGGGGATGGGGGCCCTGAGCAGTGGAAGAGTCACCTGTGCAGCTGGGGAAACCGAGGCCCCACCCAGGTTCCTTGCGCCATCCGGGACAAGCCCAGGTGAGTCCCAGGCCTCAGAGTCAGGCACACAGTGAGTCTGGGAACCCACCCCATTGCCCCAGCCCCTGGGGGTAACACCCCAGCCCCAGGGTGGACTCCTGGTTCAGGACCCTCTCTGGGTCTGGGGGTGCAGAGGTGGAGACCCTCGACAGTGCTTCTGCGGTGGGAGCTGACCTCGTCCTGACACCCCTCGCACTCCCTCCCTGGCCGCGTCTCAGTGACTGGCACCTCTAGAGGCTCTCCCATGTGATGGACAGGGAAACTGAGGCGGGGGTAGGCGGGGGTCCAGGCCAGCAGGGAACAGGCAGGCCTGGGACTCAGGCTAGACCCTGGGGGACCTCTGTACCCCCACCCTTTCCCTGGAACAGGGCCTCTCCCTCTCAAGGTCCCCATCTCCCATGCCTTTCTCCAGCTCAAACCTCCTCCAGGGCTCCCCAGTGTCCCCCTCGGGACAGAGGCCCTCACTCCTGCGGGCCCTGCCCACGTCCCACCCCATATTCCTCTCCGTGCCCCCTCCTTCCCACAGCACCCTCCCCCCCCCCCCCTCCTCAGTGCCTTTGCCCAGGCTGATCCGCTCACTGGCAATTCTGTTCCCAGCAGTCTTCCCTCCTCCAGGTCCCGGCTTGCGCTTTGTGTCTCCTACAGAGCAGGGCTGTGGGCTGTGGTCTCCATGGAAGCGGGTGGGAGGCCTGGGGTCCTTCCCCCTGGAGGCCTCAGCTTACCCCTCTGGGGGCACTAGTGAGGGAAGCCAGGATCCTGGCCCCCTTGGGCCAGGGTGGGGGCCGGCAGGGCTGCAGGCCCCCATGGGTGGCAGCTGCACCGGCCTTGCGGGTCCTTGGGCCACAGAATTGCAGCCTCTTATTAATCTGCAATAGGAGGCACGGAGCCCCCTAAAGGAGGCCTCCGCGTGGCCACTCAGTGATGGAACCACCCGGGCCCCCTCCAGTGCCCCCTATCGCCATCCCCCAGCCCACGTGCCACCACCAGCCCTGCAGCCCTGACAAGCATCACTTGTCACTTGTCACTCTCATGGAAGGAGGTTCCCAACACCCCAGGGCCTGTGGGGAAACTGAGGCACAGAGGGTGCCTTAGGTATAGACAAATGCGGGTCCCAGCACCATCCCGGCTGCCAGCCTAGACGAGTTCTCTGCTCTTCTTACAGACTCGGTTTGCTCATCCAGAAAATGGGGTGCTCTGAGCCAGTCTGGGGTGGGGGTTTGGATCGCTAGAGCGGTCGCCCCCATGGGGACAAGGCTATCGGGCCCCACCATGGCCCTGAACATTTGCCAAATGACCGAAAGGACTCCGAGTCAAGTGCTCTTTCTTGCCAACTGGGCCAGCTGGAGGGGCTGCGTTCACTCATCAGGGGGGCCTCCGGCGGGCAGGGGAGTGGGGTGCAGCCTCTCCTGGATGAGGGGGGCAGTCGGGAAATGACAAGAGGCAGCTGGGCTAGCTGGTTGATCTTGGAATTAAAATACATAGATACAGGAGATAAATAACGCTGGCCTGCTTCCTGGTGACAGGTGGAATGAAGTCACACAGTCGGGGACCTGGAAGCGACGGGGGTGGAGGGGGGAACACAGCCCCGGCTCTCAGCCCCCCGACTGTCCCCCCACACTCTCTGTGAATGTTCCTGCACCCCTCTCCTGCCTGCTGGGGCCCAGGGAAGGTGACTTGGAGGTCAGAGGTGGTCAGGGACTGAGGGATGAGGTGCGGACCCCAATGCCGAGCCTCAGGTTCTGGCCCACAGCCCGGGTTCGAGGCCAGCTCCTCCACTGGAGGTTCCGGGAGAGCCACGGCCCCCCTCGCCCAGCATCAGCAACCGCATCTTTCCCATGGGGTCCTGGCAGCCTGCGGAGAGTTTGAGGCCAAGGGGGCCCCCGTTTGAGCCTGCGGGGCCCCCAAGGGGCCTGCCCGCCGTTGGTTGTCCCTCCAGCCGGAGCTCAGAGGGGAGGGAAGGGAGTTTTCAATTACAAGGCATCTAATCGCCCAGTGGAGGGCCTGGGCCCAGTAAATCCATTATGAAAAGCCTCTAAATGAATGTAAAACCGGCCATGGGCAGGGGAGGCTGAGGCGCGGGCGGCTGGCAAATCAGCGCAACCGTCCCTGGAGGCTAGGGCAGAGACAGGGATCTTCCCCTGCACAGTCCACTGCCAGTCCACTGCCCATTTTTACAGCAGAGGAAACTGAGGCATGGGCAGGCCCCGGACCCTGGTGCAGGGGGTCCTCCCAGTGTCACCTGCTGGAGTCGGACCCCCAGAAGAACCTCCCCACCCAAGGGTGGCTGGCGGCACCTTCCGCTGGCCATGCTGCCCTTTGCTACAAACCCAGGCAGATTTTTCTGCCAGGCGGATGGCATAGACTTGGGGTGGGGGCCAGACAGCAAAGGCATGTTTGAGCCGCAGCTGAGCCGGTAAAGATGGGGGGCCCCATAAGGGAGGACGAGTCCCTACACCCCACATGGGTCACCCTGGATGAACCCACACCTTCCACCCAGCTTTCAAGGCCCTTTGAAGCTGTCCCCTTTCTTCTGTTTTCAAGATGCCTTTATTGAGCACCTACTGTTTGCAGAGCCTAAAACCTGGGGCTTCAGAGTGAACAAGAGGGAAGTAAGCCCAGGGCCCAGCCGGCTGGGGAGTGGGGGTGGAGGGCATGTCTGGGGAATTTTGGTGGGGGAGGGCCTCCCAGCCAGAGGCAGGGGTGAGCCCCTGAGAGTTGAGTGGAGGGCTCTGGGCATCTATTGAGAGGGATCTGCCCTGGCCTTACTCCCAGCACCCATGGCAGGGCTGTGGGCCCCAAAGGCCAGCTCCCATAGGAGGACACCCCGTTTTCTCAGCTTGGCCCTATCCAGCCCTGGGTGGAGAACTCTGTACTTCTGCCACCACTGGCCCCAGCATCAACTGCTCCCTCCTCCTGGGATGTGTCCCACTGGCTCAGGTGCGTGAGGAGGGGGAGGGGATAACACTTTGTCCCCCAACCCCCAGCCTAAGGGACACACGGGTTGCAGCTGGCGAGGTCTCCCCTGGCCCTGCCCTGGCTCCCGTCCATGCGCCTGTGTGTATCTGTGACCCAGGTGCATGCAATGAGCAGGAGGCGAGTGATTCCTGGAACTCAGCTGGACCGAGGCCCCCAACCTGCCTCCAGGTCTGGGGCGAGGCTGTGATGCTAGGAGAGAATGGGGGCCCAGGCAAAGGTGACCCCCAAAACTGGGCCCTGTGGGCTGACCGGCCCTTGCTGCGTGGCCTCCAAGTGACTCAGTTTCCCTTCTGCCATCATTGGTGATACCTCGATGCCGTTCCCAGCCCTGGGTGGGGTCAGGAGGGGCTGGGAGAGACTCGGGGATCCCCCAGGAAGCCCCCGCCTCTGCCCAGCCGTCACTCAGGCCTGCCGGGCCCCCTTCAAGTCGTCACGCCCCAGCAGCGGCCGCGAGAGGGATTATTCCGGCCTGTCCAGGGTGGACTCAAGTGGAACCAGAGCTGACGAGCGGAACGCGCCCCCGCGGGCCCGGCTGCCCGCCTTTGTCTGCCACCGGGACCCCCGCCCTCTTGCCGTCACGGACGCCGCCTCCAGCACCTGGCCCTCCTCTCTCCAGGGGCCCTGGCCCAGCCACAGCCAGCCCCAAAACACCACCGGACCTCGAGCCGCGCCTGGCAGGACTGCTCTGTCCCGCTGCTGGCCTCAGTTTCCCCTCCTGTAGCATGGGCCTGCTCCTCCCATCGCAGCCACGGGGTTGTCTCAGGATGGAAGGGGGCTTCGCTTGGGAAGAGACCCTCCCCAGCAGCCAGGGCTTTTTCCCAGGGGAGCGTGGCCCGTCCCTCAGCCTGGTCCCACCGCCGAGCCTTTGTCCAGGAAATGCGATGTGGCAGGGAGAACGGATCCACTCAGAGCCTGAATGGGGTTGAGGCAAATACTGCTGACCCCTGACCCCGGCCCCCTAATCCCAAGTTCTGCTCCCTTGCTGGAGAGAGGCCCCGAGAGCTGGGCTGGGGCGCGACCCCCGCCCCAGGCACTGAGGGGGGCTTCCGGGTCAGGGTTGCAGGGGCTCCGAGGATGGCGGCCGCCCCGTAGGCCACGCGCCCAGCTACCGCTCCATGGAGGCCGACTGAGGAAACCGAGGTGCAGAGCCCAGGCAGCGCCCTTGGGAGACCCCCAGCCCTAGGGTTAGGACCCACCCTTGCTACCTGCAGGGTGGGTGTCCAGGGCCAGCAGCTGGTCCTCACCCAGTGTCCATGGAGGCTCACGGGGAGACCCAGCAGGTCCTGGAAGGTGGCCCCAGGTGGCTGGTCATGGGGTTTCTACAGGGTCTGGGCCCCAGTGACCCCCCTGTGATGGCACTGCAGAGGGGATCGGCTAGGGGGTGGGGGGCATGTGGCCCCCGAAGCTCCTCTGGGAAGACACCTGGAGACCCTTGCCTGGAGTGTGGGGAGAAGTTTTCCATGCTGACTGCCCTCCCCTGCTCCAGACTCCTCCATGGCTCCCACCGTCTTCGAGTCAGTTTCCAGCCTGAACGAGAACCTCAAAAATGCCAGCAAAAGTGCTGGCTCCCATGCTCCATGGCCTGGGTTCAAATCCCAGCTCTCCCTCCCCATCCCCAGTGGACACCCGGGATGTTAGGAGGGGAAAACAAAGAAGCGCATTAAAGAGACAGAGCCCAGGGCCAGACATGCAGCAGGTGGCCAATGGATGCGGCTGAGCTCTGCCCCCTGACAGGGGACCTCCACCGACCTGGTGCGGGGGGCACGGCGTGCCTTCCTGCTCCGTGGACACTGCAGCTAGAAGATTCCGCTGCAGATTAAACGATTCCCCCACCACTAGCCAGGATGTGTCCGCACGCTCGGGCGCCTCTGCGCTCCCGGGCGGCCCGGTTCCCGTTCTACCCTGCCGGGTGGTTCCCCATGATCGATTTCAATTTGGTCTGGACTCTGCCTCTGCAGCCTCACCTTCCTCGGGGACTGGGGTAGGGGAGCGGGGGTGGCTTCCTCAGCCTCCCCCCAGGTCCCCAGGGTTGGTGTCTGGTGACAAGGTGGTTCCACTGCTTCTGCCCCTTCCTGGGCCTCAGTTTCCCTGGGGATGGAGTGGAGTGGGTAGGGGGTGCGGGTAGGTGTGGAGCAGGACAGCCGGGGGCCAGCCCCGTCTTCACCCTCTCCTCATGCACTTATTGAGCACCTGCTGTGTGTCTGATTCTGGGCCGAGCCTCGGGACGTGGTGGGGACAGGCGGGAGCCAAGGCAGACAAACCTGATTGGGAGGGTTGGGGGGAGGGAAGGGCATTCCTGGCATGGAACAGCATCTGTGAAGGTACTGAGACACGAGGGTACACAGAATCGGGGAAGAACCAAAGGAAGCCCGTGTGGCCAGAGCAAGGGGACGGGGGACAGGCAGATGCACCTCCAAGGTTACTGGATATTCCTCTACAGACAAAGTATATTGGAACTGAACATCAACCAATAGCTTTACCTGCCTCCTCTCCCGGAACCCTCACATCACCCTATAATTATGCTCGTTTTACAAATGAGGAAATTGAGGCCAAAGAGGGGAAGTCACTGGCTGTTCCATCTGCTGAAGCTGCTGGAATACAATATACCAGAAGTGGGTTGGCTTTTACAAAGGGGATTTATTCGCTTATGATTCACCGTTCTTAGGCCGTGAAAGGGTCCAACTCAAGGCATCATCAGGGTGATACCTGGACTCTGAATGATAGGCTGCCGGCATCAGGGACACCTCTGTCACACAGGAAGTTACATGGCAGTGCCTGCTGGTCCCTCCTGCCTGGGTTTTGCCACTTCCAGCTTCAGGTACCAGTGGCTCCTCTCTGAGCTCCTTCGCTTTTCCCGAGCTTTTCTCTTTGAGCTTCTCTCAATGTCACCTCTTATATAAAGGGCTCCAGTAAGGGGTCTAAGACCCTCTTTAATGGCGTGGGTTACATTTCAGTTGAAATAACGTAATCAAAAGTCTCCCCTACACGAGGGCTGCCCCATAGGAGTGGATTAAAAGTCGCGGCTTTTCTGGGGTGCACGACAGCTTCAAACCAGCACACTGGCCAAGGTCACCGAGCTGGTGGGTGGCAGAGCTGGGGTGGGTCCCAACTCAGACCTGTACTGGCTGCAGTGTGGACGGATCCCTTTCTCAGCAGCGGATGCTCCCCCCACCCCCCTTCCTCACGTGGGGCTTCAGGACCCCCCGCATTTCTGGGGTGACGAGGGAAGGATGTAAATGGGGTCCCGGGTGCCCTGATCAGTATTTCCGATTCCTCTTTTCAGGGTGCAGAAAGGACTGGAGGGGGCCGGCTTGTTGTGCAGTGGGGAGCAGAGGCACAGCGGGTGGGGGATCTGTATTTCCGGTTCCCCTTTTTGGGGTGCAGAAAGGACCGAGTGGCGAGCTCGCTGTGCAGGGGGAAGCATAGGCGCCGCGGGCGGGGGCGGGGGGAGGAGTTCCGTCTCAACATCACCCCCACCCATCTCTCTCGTGTAACCTTGGGCCATCTCTGTCCCTTCAGTGCCTCAATTTCCCACCCTTGTAACAAGAGACTGCGGGGATATTTTCCTGCAATCTAAGGCGAGCTGAGGGAGGGATGAAGCCCAAATGCCCTGTTTGCGCGCCAGACCCTTTGGCTCCAACCCGCCTGTGCGCCCCGGGCGGCCGCGCGCCCTCTCTGGGCCCCGCGCGGCTCCCGTTCGGGCCGCCGCTAGGTGGAGCGAGGAGGCCGGTGGAGAGGCGGCGCGGGTGGGCGCGCGCTCCGGAGCTGCAGAGGGCGGGAGTGGACAGGTCGTACCGGCACTGCTGGGTGGACGCCCGCGACCCCCCGCAGACACCGGCTCTAAGAGGGCGAGCGCGG